>JAJIBD010028053.1:0-81626 GCA_021461705.1 Cryptotis parvus
CCACTGGTTCTATGTCTCCCTCAGGTCTGACTCTCCACCACTGTCTCTATGTCTCCTCTGGTCTGGTCTTCTCTCCTTCCTCTCTCATAGTTCTCATCAGACTGCATGGTTTCAAATTTTTTATCTGTGTAATGTGTAATTCTATTACATGTGTAATCAAAATAAAAATTATAATATATGTTTATCTTTTTTATATGGGGCACACCAGCTGTACTCAAGGCTTACTCCTGACTCTGCACTCTGAGATCATTCCTGGCAGGGATCAGGGGGACGATAGAGTCCTTGGGACTGAACACAGGTAGGCTGCATCCCAGCAAAGCATTCTACCTTCTGTATATCTCTCAAGCTCTATACTACAATTTCCTTATCCAATGAGAAAAAAGCAAGTTCTACTGTATCATAAGTTGTTGAGTTGTTTTTTAAAAAAAATTACTTAGTCAAAGAACTTTGATTTACAAAAGTTGCAAAGTGAAAGTAAACACTATTTACTATATTTCTCATATGAATTGTCTTACCTTAGAGCACCACTGAAGCATTTTTCTTTCCTTTAGACATTTTTATGCATTTATGTATATAGATCTTTTGAAGAATATTTGTAATTAATGATGAAATGAGCTATTTGAAAGAGTTATGCTTGGAATATCACACCTCACTCAAGTGAGAGAAGGAATCCCAAGTTCCGACCTCCATCGCTGTTCCAGAGTCGGGGATGCTGTCTCGTTTGCCAAGACATCGAAAATCAGATGGGCTGGACATGTAATGCGATTTGGAGATGACCCGCTGGACTAGAGCCATTACCGAATGGATCCCATGGGATGTCGGAAAGATCACACTGGCCGCCCACCTACAAGATGTTCGAGACTTCTTCGTCAATACCCTGAATGAATGGTTTGAGGCTCTTTATATTCATGAAGCAAGAAGATGCCATTGGGCTACACTGGCACGTGATAGAGTCAAATGGAAATGTTACTGCCACCCGCTGGAACAAATCGATGAATAACGAGATGTCAAGTGATCAAGTGATGAAATGAGAATTCTGCTTATCCCTACCAATTTTGTTCAATGCCCAGCAACTGTTCTGGAAATTCTAAAGTGTCCACTATATTTTCTGAAGTATCTTATTCTTTTGGAGTTACTGTGTTTAATTTGATAGTTCACTTTGATATGTTTCTTTCCTTAAGGAAAATCTTGTTTCGTCTTTTTTTTTTAATAATAACAAAGCGCCCGCCTGGCTGAGCCCTGGCAAGATACCTGTGTCATATTTGATATGCCAAAAGCAGTAACAATAGTAGACCTCATTCCCATGACCTGAACGAATGGTTTGAGGCTCTTCATGTTGTTCCTGGAGTGAGCAGAGGTCTTTGTGCTATACTAGCACACAACAGGGACAAATGGAGATGTTACTGGTGCCCGCTCAAGCAAATCAATGAACAATGGGAAGACAAGTGATCCAAGTGATTTAATAATAAATCATCTCTTGTTCGTCTCCATTCATCCATTGTTCTTTTGCCCTTATAACAAGGACTTAGAGGGATGGTGGGAATATATAAGAGAAATTACTAAAACTTTCAAATGTTTTAAGAATAAGTGATGCATTTGTGGCATATTTAAGTCCAGTATAAACATGTAATCACACAGTTCAGAGGTTGAGCTTTTGCCTCAGAACAGGAAATGCAAAAGTAAAACTTATAGAGTTCTTCATCAATACCTGCCCTTCTCTATTCCCTTTCAAGTCTCAACCATGAATTAGAGAAAAATAAAGCACACAATTTCCTGTTCCTACAGTAAGGAATAGATGATACTGACTTTTCATATTAATGTGAAACTAGCACAATGTCAAGGCTGTTCGGCCTTCAGGGTTGTCCAGGGTCCCCAACAATATTAGGGTCCATCAGTTTCCCTGGTCGCTTCAGCTGATGGACAACTGTCCAACGGCTGTACCCTACAGCTGATGAACACAGAATCACAATTACCAGTTCTTAGAAAGGCTCAGATTTTCATTTTAACCACACCACCAACACCAAATCTCTCTATACATCACCAACTCCCAGCAACCAGCAGCAACGGCAGCAGAGCCAAGAGAGAGTGAGGACCAAAGATCTACCAGAGCTTACATAGTTTACAAAGGCAGGGGACAGGGCTTCACAAAGGCTGGGGCAAAAGCTAAAAGGCTTTTTTACGAGGAAATGAGAAATACCTGAAAACGAGGGAAATGAGAATGATTTCCTCCCACCAGGTGCAAAAAGCCAATATGGGGTTCCATCCAAGCTCCTTGGGTCCAGTGTGGAATCCCAGAATTGTTTTCTCTCATCTTGGGTTAATAAATAATTATTTCAATGATACTTCTAGTAATTTTTCGCATACACATAGTAATAGAGACAGACATTCATGTACACCCAGGATTAGGGGTGACCTTTCCTGGGGAGATCACACCATATAGTCCACACTGCATTTCTCTCACCAGATTGATCATTCTAATCCCCTCAGGGTCTATGGTGTTCTTTAAGTAAACACAGAGCTCGTTCTGTGGCCCTGATCTTTTAGCTCCGGGTTTAAGGTCTTGCTCTCAGGAGCAGGACACTTAGTAGCCCCATGTCAAAGGCAGGGTGGCTCTCTCTTCCTGGTTCCATCCAGTCCCATGGGGGCCATCCTTTTCTGGGGTGTGTTAAATTAGAATTAATCTAAAAGGCAATTAAGGTGTTTTGTTAAGAAATATGCTGTCAGTCCAGGAGTAACTATTAGTCTTAACTCTCTTCCTGTATCTATACAAAAGGACATAGCTCCAACAGAAGAGCGTGGGAAGGGCACATGATAAAGAGAAAAGCAACATTTTAGCAAGCCTCTGTATTAAGTTGTCCACATTGAGTTGGAGACAGAGGGCTGTAAACAAACGGAAACCCAATTATAGGATGAGAAAACAGACAAAGGAAGAAACCTCTTTCTCCCCATGCAGAGACAGGAAAACCAGGCACAGAGATGTGCCTGTAGAACTGCCCTTCTACAGGCAAGACCTTAAAAGCTGTGGGCCCCTAGCCCTGCTTGCAAGCTATCTTCTACAAGACAGACTTTGCGCTCTTCTACAAGAGACTTTGCACTCCAAAGATGAATCAAACACAATCAACACTCCATGGGAGTTTACTAACCTACATATGAATTGTATTGAATGAAGAGCTGTTAAGGTTCCAGGACTGAAACAAAACACTGGAGTCCTTGGTACACTAGATACATGCAATAGGAGCAGTGCTTTGAAGGCAAACAAACCACACACATTTTAAAATAATAAATAAGTGCAAAGGAAATACCAAAATGAAGTATCAACAAAATAAAATCACTAAAAGTGCTTTCAAGTACACATTCTAAAAGATTAAGGACCTTTGTCTGACCATAAACCATGTTTATGGATATGCAGAAATTATTTAAATATAATCTCATGATATTTTGAAGGGAAAATGCTTCTTTTCTTGTTATTTGTAAGTATATTTCAGCAAATGACACTCAGGAGAATAGCAGAACACCGCCTAACATAAACATTGAAATGTTCGAAGCCAAGTACAAAATAATGATATGTCAAATGTCTTTATTGCAGCTTCAGTGTATATGAAGACATTGAAGTCTCTAGAAGTCAAATAATTTATATTTTCAAATCCAAAATATGGACATCAGGCCTTATTTATTAATTGTTACATCATATTCAAACAAATCTCGTATGCATTTTAAAAACTTTACCTCCTCCCTCCCCAAGTTCTACAAAAACTAGGGTGAGTGCATAAGGCATGGTTTCCATTCTATAATGAAGTGAAACTTCCAAATCACACTTTATCCTCTTTAAGTTTTCATTTTATCCTGACATAAAAAAAAATTCTAACTAGGAGAGTACTTATCTTGGATAGTTTTTGCCTTTGAAAAGGTCAATATAAAGAGTGGGATAAAACTGAAAAATAAGTCAGTGAAACCTGACTGCTTATTTCCAGTTGTCGGGAGCACGACCTGCCGCCTCAGGAGACTCCTTCCTGGCTGAGTCTCTCAGCTCCTGGCATCTGGACGTCCCTGGCAGATGCATCGGGCAGCTGTTACTGCTTCTTCTTCCTCTCCTGCAGGGTGGAGCTGGAGAAGTTAATGGCCACATCCTTGAAGCCTTTCTCAGTGGGGGGTTTCACCAGGCTTTCTCTGGGCCTCTGCCTGTCTTGGACTAGATCTCTTCTTGAGGTGGTCAGTACACCAAAGTCCTGCCAACTTTTTCTTCACTTTCTGGTTTCCTTATCAAGTCTGTGGATTTTTTATGTATCCCTTGCAAAAAAAGGCGGAGGGGAGAATAAAAATATATGACCTAAATTCATCAATTAAGTAAATTTCTTACATCTCATTATTTTCTAAATTTCATAAGAATATTGGTTTTGAGAGCGGAGAGAATCACGGCAGGTAATTGAGCAAATAATACCTTGCATATGGCCAACCCACATTCAATCCCGGTACCCTATATGCAACTCTGGGTCATTTGCTAACTACGTGTTCTACCACCGGAATAAAAACTCTGGCTCTGGGTAAACAACAGCAAAAATCCTTTAAATTTCCTCTTCACCATAAAATGGTCCATTGGCCCACTAGGCATGCCACCCTGCCGGAAGTGCTGTTTTGCAGCTTCGTTCTCCAAGCTGTGACACCATTTCTAAAACTTCCCCCACTGTGTGTCAGTGTGTCTGGGCACAACAAACAACTAAGCCCAAAACATCCAGGCTCACTCCACAGCACACCAGTGCAGGCTATTCTAGTATCTAACACCTAAGAGACAGAAGACTTGCAGCAAGTTGTTAATAGCAATACCAGAGTCATAAACTGGTTCTCTGGAGGCCAATATGCAGGTGCTCCATATCTCCAGGTTATACTGTTGTGCATTCTCAGTCCCAGTTGCTATGAGCTCTCAATTTAATGCCTTCCAAAAAATTCCAATTACATTCAACACTATGAAACATTTTCCATATATGCAATTATATCGTTCTTTTTCTTTTTAAACTTCCTTTGGTTTGGGGCCATAACTCTGTTGCTCAAGACTTATTCCTAGCTCTGCACTGAGGGATCATGCCCAGCTCTTTGCTCAGAGCTGACTCTTGCTCAGGGATCACTTCTGCTGGTGCTCAGTGACCCTACACCACAGAACCAGGGTTATTTTCCTGCAACACAAGTGCTTTAACTGTTGAACTATCTCTCCGCTCCATTTCACTCTTTTCCTGGCAGGTAGGGACAAGGAGGGGGGCACAACCTCAGGGTGTACGCTCTGGTGGTACACCAGATTGTCCCGGGGACAATCCTGGGGCTCCTCATTCTTTGAGCTATTTCCCTTAAAACCAAGACCTGCTCAGCTACACGGTCTCCAGAGCTGAGGTGAAAGTAAGGCAATTGCTCAGATAGTGTAAATCCTCGTCGTTGACTGGACTTGATTGAATCTACCCTGCCTCGCTCTGAGAAGTGCTGCGTGCCACGAGGGGCCTCTCATCCATCCCAGCTGTGGTGTCATCTCCTTACCCAGGACCCAGGACGACCAGGAATCCAGCAGGCTGCCCTCCACAGAGCTGAGCGCTGAGTCGGGAAGCGGGATGCAGTGCCGCACCATGGCGCCATACAGCCCATACTTGGCCATCAGGGTGCTGCCGCCCCAGCGCCGCTCCCGCTGGCGCCACTTAGCCCGACGGTTCTGAAACCAGACCTAGTGGGCAGTGGGGGTGGCCGGAGGGAGGGGGAGCAAAGGGGGACACAGAGGAGATGAGGTGAAGGTGGCATTTCAGGTTTCCTGGGACACCATTTCTAAAACTTCCCCACTGGGTGTCAGATGGCTTGAGCCCCTACCTCCATGTCCCCATCCAATTTTGGGGCTGTGGCCCACCATTCTCTAAACTCTTGAAATTCATTATCATAGCGCTCAGGGTAGTGCACACTCCAGTATGATTTCCATGTAAAATAGATAAGCAAAGATTCTCCTTATGTGTGTCTCTGTGCTGTCTCATTTGCATACAAGAAGTCGGAATGTCTGTATTGATTGTGTAGGCTAAAAAGCAAAGATTCCTTCTCACATGTGAAAAGATTAACTACACTATTTCCTGATTTTTCTCATTGATTGGAAAGTGATATTCACACTCTCTCTCTTTCTCTCTCTCCCCTCTCTGTCTCAGAGACCTTGTCTCTCTGTCTCTCTGTCTCTCTCAGTTTCTATTTCTTTTTTTTTTTTTCTTTTTGGGTCACACCGGCAATGCTCAGGGGTTTCTCCTGGCTCTGCACTCAGGAATTACTCCTGGCGGTGCTCGGGGGACCATATGGGATGCCGGGGATCAAACCCAGGCTGGCACAGGCCGGCTACATGCAAGGCAAGCGCCCTACCCGCTGGGCTATCGCTCCGGCCCCCACAGTTTCTGTTTCTTATCTGTCTCTCTCCTTCTTTCTCTCTCTGTTTCACACACAGAGTCCACATTTCTAATCTCATATTGTGAATTTCTAGTGATATTTCCACTAAAAATTGTTCCTGTGTAGTGATATGACTGATCATTTTAAATTGTTCTAAAGGTTAGGGGCAAGAGACCAGAGAGATAGTACCAGGTAGGGTGTTTGTCTTGCACGGAGTCAACCTGGATTTGATTCCCCAGCATCCCATATGGTCCTCTGAGCACTGCCAGTAGTAATTCCTGAGTGCATGGCCAGGAGTAACCCCTGAGCATAACTTGGTATGACCCAAAAAAGACAAAAAATTAAAAGGTCAGGGGCAGGTCTTTTTTGACAATGGAGAAATGCCCAAGCTGCATTATAGGTGACGGGACCATTTTTTATGGAAGTAACATGATCTGTAACATAGGTCTCAGCAACAGCCATTATAAATGGAAAGTAATATAGACTATATTGCTCTTTACACTAAAATTCCATCAGTAGTGATTTTTCCCCATTGGTCTTTACATATATAGCATCTAGTCACAGTATATCACTGTGTAAAGTTAAAGAATTACTTAATAAAGGGAAATAAGGTATGTAGGACACTGAGGCATCCTCTTGGAACTAACAAGGGGTCGCCAGCACCTACCAGCATGGTACCCTATTGCCCCTCTGTGGTGAGGGAGACAGAAGTATTGGTTCAGGGCAATTGGCCTATACTCAGCCTCAGAATATGTTCTCATTTTTGGAATATGTTCTCATTTTTGGAATAAAGAGAACTCCAGGCACCTGGATTCGGTCTTCAGGAAGCTCCGTCTTCACAGCCAGCATTTCCGGGCACACACATCAGGGTAATGGGCCTCATTAAACGCTTTCTCCAGCTCTTCCAACTGCTCAGCAGTGAAAACAGTCCTGCCAGAACACCCAAACACAGAGAGGCGCACGTCCACCAAACTTCCCACCTCAGAGAGGACCCTGGGCCTCACTAGCCTTCAGACCTCCAAAGGTTGTCTACCAATAATGGGACACCTTACCTCCTACTAATCAGCCTCTGGGAAGGCTGGCAGTCTGATTCAGACAGAGCTCTTTGACTCTTTCTTCTCCGACTTGAACTGCATCATCATTTGAGGGTAAGTTATTTTGAAGGTATTTTATTGAAAAGTATTCTTCAAACGTTACAGGTATTTCCCTGCACTAAATGGCTGCTTTGCATTCCTGCTGCTAGCCAGAGTCCCGACCTCCATAACCCATGACCTTCCACATTGCCAAGCGCCGCATTCAGGGAAGGGCAGGAAGCACATACCTGTGCCGCCGCTTCTTCCTGCTGCCCAGGGCAGGGGGTGCCTTCACCTCACTCCTGTCTTCGGATGGGCTCTCCTCATCTATCAACACAGGCACCAAGGGAGAACTTTAAAGGCGAAAACACTTCTTATTTTCAAAATCTAATGTGAGCCAATATTGAGATGATGAACTTGTTGGGAAATGTGAATAAAAATGCAAAGTAGATTTTTAACACTCAATATATTACAGACACGGCACTTAGCATTGTTCATGCCTTATTGCAGTAATTTGATATCAAACACAAGAAATTCCAGGTATCTACTTTATCCTACTTTAACTCTGAGTGAGGTACAGAAAGATTGAGTGACTTAACCAAGACCATAGTGGGTAATGAATGTTGATGTCAGAATTCAAACCTAGCGTGTGTAAGTCAAAGCTTCCAATGCTCTCATTACATTTCCCATCCCTGTTCTGCTTCCAAAATCCTTCCTTTCTCCAGTAGCCTCAGTTTCACAGGGACAGAACATTTCTCCGCAGGAGAACTGGGATTTGTCACTAAGACGGGTGGTCCCGGTTACCTGACGTCGAGTCGCTCTCGCTGTGCTTCAGGCTACTGAGCCCTGGTTCTGGCGTCCAGGGACACCGGAGAGGCACGTCGGCCAGGAGCAGGCAGGGCGCGCGAGTTGCCGGCGGAGGCTGCTCCTCCACGCCGCGGAGGGACCTCAAATCCCAGCGGGAGCGCCCCCCGCCCACAAGCTGCAGAGCATGCGGCTGCTGGGCCGGGAGTGCAGGACCCCGTGTCGGGACCAGCTGACTCCGACGCCCCGACCTCCAGCCCCAGCAAGTCGGTGATGGCGGAAACCCCGGGGGCGCGTGCGGGTTGAGGCCGCAGATGCGCGCCCGTTGGAAGGCCCTTCCCGGTAGGCCATGGCTTCTCGCGGTCTGCGACGCTTAACCGTCCGAGACACCCTCTGCAGCGGGGGACTCAGCTGGGGCTGGTTTTAATACGATGGGGGGTAGGGATGCTCCAATCAGCGTGGCGCGAGGCGTCCCTGCTCAGGACTCCGCGACTTGGGGGAAGCCGCCAGCTCCCCGCCCTCCCAGCTGCAGTCCCCTTGGTCGCCCCCGCTCTCTCTGTCTCTCTCTCTGTCTGTCTCTCTCTCGCTGTCTCTCTCTCTGCTCTCTCTCTCTCTGTCTGTCTCTCTCGCTGTCTCTCCTGTCTCTCTCTGTCTCTCTCTGTGTCTCTCTATCATCTCTGTGTGTGTCTCTGTGTCTCTGTGTCTCAGTCTCTGTCTCTGTCTTTCTCTGTCTCTGTCTCTCCCTCCCTCTCCCCCCCCCCCCCGCAGCTGTCCTTCTGCCCTCCGCATCCCTGTTTCTCGAGGAGAGATAAGTAGACCTCCGCATGGTGACGCTGGGGAGGCTCAAAGTCTCTGCAGGTATCCCCAAATGCGGGGTTACTGGGTTCCAGGCTCCTCGTGCTTCGGTCCTTCCAGATTCTCCTCGCGGGAAACTCTGCAGGGCCCCTGAGACCTAAGAGACCCGGGGACGCGATTACCACCCAGACACACCCCAAAGTCCCCAGCGTAGGGGAGTGAAATAAGGATTCATCTCATGCCTGGGACACCTCCAGGCAAGTCCACCCCTAGAACCGCAATGCGCAGTAAGGGGAGCCACAAAAGGGCCTGGCTCCCAGAGGGGTAGGACGTGTCTGCCAGCATATGGACTTCAAGAAGGCAAAGGGGCCAGGTCTAGCAAACTACGTGACGGGAGTCCAGTAAAATCTGAATTTCAGAGGACCTAGCAGTCACTTTATAAGTTGTAGCTCGTGCCAGAGTTTTATCCGCTAATCCTAAATTCCAGTGGGGGACGGTGGTGGAAGAGAACCTACCCATAGAGAATCCCCTTTCCAAGGAGGCTTGCACATTGTGGCCGGGTTTGAAGGTTCTTCCCAAGAAAACCTGATCCCCACTTGCAGTTTCTATTATTACCATCTAATAAAGCCTGTGCTCAACAAGGCACTTGGGTGAAACAGTCTCTCACGCCCAGGATTTGTGCCACCCGACCTGGGTGCTGGGTACCCCTACACCTTTACCCAGGGCAAACAAACAAGAACGGGCAATTGAGTCTCCTCAGTTCTCCCTGCCAGAGGTTTTGTCCCAGGCACGCGCAGTCTCGGGACCTAAGATAAAAAGTTAAGTGGTTCCCTGCCTCCCGGTTGGCCCTCAGAGGAGCCCACAGACAAGCCAAGGGGCTGCTTGCCTCAGTACTGTGGGCTGTGCTCGAACTTCCCATTATTAAAGGGAGACCCAGATCTGCCCTGCAAGCTGTTCCCAGGATTAGCAGAACAATAACTTTCCTTTGACAAGATTGTCCTTTGAATCGCTGGGATATGGGCGTGGTCCGTCCTCCCTCCCCCCTTATCCCCCCAGCTCGTTTCTGAGTTTAGAGGAAGCTGATGACCCAGGCCCCAGACAAGAGGTGCATTTGAGTTTTTACAGCCTAGCACTGGCTCTCTTAAATGAGAATTTAGAATTAAGGAAGACACTCACGAGTGGAGCAGGGAACTGTGAGACATTTGTGAGGGACAGAGGAGGACACGCAGGTGGGTGGGCGTGTAGCTGGAACACTGAGTGCCTAAAGCTAGAATTAACTATTGCAAACTACGCTGCCGAAATACAAATAAAAACAAATATAAATAAAAAGATACTAGGCTATTCACATACCTATACCGGGCCCTGGCGAGGCAGCAAAAGTGTCCTTTCCACGCCCTGTTGACCCGGGCTCGCAGTGTTGCCCGCTGCAGCCCAGAGGCCCAGGGAAGAACTACGTGGCCATGCCCAGACCCCCCGGCTCCGTGCTTTGGAGCAGACCCCAGCGCCGCTGCTCCCATGCCGTTCCCGAAAGTCTTACAGCCCGTTCTGTGGGTGGAGAAACTGAGGCTCGTCCCTCGCAAGGTGGGATTCGCCGGTGGGCCTAGCGAAAACAGCTCGGGCTGTGCCCCCCTTAGGGCGTCCGGCAAAGCACAGGAGTTCTCAAACCTCGGCTCGGCAAGAAGCGCCTCCCTCCCTTGCCCCGGGACGCTGCCTCGGGCCCGCTCTTGCCTCTGGGCGCCCCGGGTGAGGTCTGGAGGGCGGGGCCCTGCTCTCTGCAGCTGGAGCTAGGCAGACCCTTGAGGAGGCATCTGCCAGGTGAGGGGAGTGTCTTAATCTAGTCGGTCAGCGGACTTGGAGGGACCAGCCCACTCCGCGGTGTCCAAGCGGGCGCCTTCACTGGAGAAGGTTCAGTCCTTCCATGCACGTACATATCGGCTGCGAATCTGCGAGCTCAGGTCACACACACCCCCAACGGATCTGGATCGCCTTCATCAACTAGGATTATCCGGGATTGAACTAATCAGTAGAGGTTTCTCCACTCATTATTTTCCAGGGAACATTTCCAGCCCCTGATCTCGCTCAACTTCCCAGACTTCACGCGTTCTTCTGGCCAGCCCGCGCGAGGCCCGACTCTCTGGAAGCGGGCGTGGCTCAGAGTCAGTACCACCAAATGGTGGGATAATGTCGGGATAATGTCCGGGTCTGTCCCGGTGGGTGTCCAACGCGCGTCGCCCTTGCCACTGTCCGCACCAAGGAGCCCCTTAGCTGCCCTGCTTCCCCCAGTCCTTGCCGATACTCCGTGGTTGCCTTTTGATCCTTCGGAGACAGTTGTGGCAGAGCTGTTTAGCACATCTCAGCGTCCACCAATCATACCTGCTCAACTTCCAGTGCTCATATTGCACTTCTCCCATGGGCCTTTCTCTGGTCTCTGAGATTCTGGGGCTTTCGCTGGGTCACTTTGTGCACCAGCCAGAGGGACCAAGTTTTGTTTTGTTTTGTTTTGGAACTGATTGAGGTTCTGTAATTTACAACAAACACTGTTAAGTATGCTCCATCCCCTCCTCCCCCATCTCCCCCACACATAATTAAACACACCTGTGTGCTATCACCAGTGTACCTCCTTCCCTCCTGCAAACACCCTAATGCCCCTGCCTTCTAACTGCCACCCCCAGCCAACTCAGTTGTGTGAATCAACACCCCCCACCCCACCCCCCCGTGTTGGCTTTGGCCTTTGTAACTACCTCCTTGAGTATTTTTAAGTGTCACATATGAAACAGAGAGAGACAGAGAGAGAGAGAGACAGAGAGAGAGAGTGATCATTCTGTATCTGTCCCTCTCCTTCTGACTTCACTCAGCATGATTTTCTCTAGTTACATCCATATTGCAGAAAAGTGCATGATTCTGCTCTTCTTTAGAGCTGCATAGTATTTTTACCACATACATATACCACAGCTTCTTGATCCATTTGTCTATAGTTGGAAATGGTTATTTCCATATCTTGGCTATCATATTAAGTGTGGTGATGATGTGCATATGTCCTTTCAAATTAATATTTTTGTGTTTTTGGGGATGTCGTTCCCAACATTCTCCCTTCTGAAATCCGACCATGCCATTTCGTCAGTAAAGAAGGGAACAGTACCAGGCCCAGACAAAGTCAGACCTGAACACCTGAAGAATCTGTCTTCAGTACTCATCAATACACTGGCTCGGCTCTTCACACGCTACCTGTCTGAATGCAAGGTGCCCTCACAATGGAAAACCAGCAAGACAGTTCTACTGTTCAAGAAGGGAGACATCCACGACATTGACAACTATCACCCCATCTGCCTGCTGTCCGTCATCTACAAGCTGTTTACACGAGTCATCCTGAACAGGATTGGCAGAACACTAGATAAAGAACAATCATGCGAGCAAGCTGGCTTCCAGAAAGGATTCAGCACAATTGACCATATCCACACGGTAACCAAGCTCATTGAGGTTTGTAGGGAGTACAAGATGCCGCTCTGTCTCACGTTGATTGATTTAAAGAAAGCCTTTGATTCTGTGGAGACTGAAGCGGTCATCGAAGCACTAGCCAAACAGGGTGTTCAAGTCCAATACATCAAGTTCCTTCGTGAGCTGTATTACAGATTCGCCAACAGGACCTCACCATTCTACAAAGAAGTGATCATCGATGTCAAAAGAGGGGTTTGGCAGGCTGATACATTTCACCAAAACTCTTCAGCGCCACCCTCAAGAACATGATGCAACAATTAGAATGGGAAGGAATGGGAGTGAAGATAGACGGTCGGCAACTACACCACCTCCACTTCGCCCGATGACATCGTTCTAAAAGCACCAAACATTAGCCAAGCGGCACAAATGCTGGCTGACTTTGACCGAGAATGTGGAAAGATAGGTCTACAGCTGAATCTGAAGAAAACTATATTCATGAAAAATGAACTAGTTCCAGAGGCCCCATTCACTCTCAATGGAACAAACATCTCTGAATGCAGCAGTTATGTGTACCTAGGTCGAGAAGAAGTCAACATGATGAACGACCTAAAACCTGAGCTGTGCAGGAGGAAGAGAGCGGCATGGAATGCCTTCAAAAGCATTGAAGAAATAGCTAAAAGGACAAAGAACCTCCGGCTCCAGGCACATCTCTTCAACTCCACCATTCTCCCTGCATTAATATACGCCTCAGAGACCTGGGCCCTATGAAAGCAGGATGAGAATGCTATTCGGGTCTCCCAAAGAGAAATCGAAAAGAGTTATGCTTGGAATATCACGCCTCACTCAAGTGAAAGAAGGAATCCGGAGCTCTGACCTCCGTCGCTGTTCCAGAGTCAGGGACGCTGTCTCGTTTGCCAAGGCATAAAAAAATCAGATGGGCTGGACATGTAATGCAATTTGGAGAGGACCACTGGACTAGAGCCATTACAGACTGGATCCCATGGAATGTCAAAAAGATCACGTGGCCGCCCACCTACAAGATGGTCAGACTTCTTTGTTAAGACCCTGAATGAACAGTTTGAGGCTCTTCATATTCCTGAATCAATGAGATGCCATTGGGCTACCCTGGCACGTGATAGGGTCTAATGGAAATGTTACTGGCATCCGCTGGAGCAAATCGATGAATAACGGGATGTCAAGTGATCAAGTGAAGTGTTTTGGGGATAGTTGCCAAGAATTGCATTGCTGAATCCTATGGGAGTTCTATTCCTCCCCATTTCTTCCCCCACTGAGAGATTTCCGTATTATTATCAAAAGAGACTGAACCAGTGATACTCACACCAATAGTGACTGGGGGTTCCTTTTCTCACCACAACCCTGCCAACAGTGACTGCTTCCAGACATTTTGATGTATGCCATTCTCACTGACATGAGATGATATCTCAGTATTGTTTTAATTTGTATTTCCAGAGGGTCAAAGAACTAAAAAGGCTGAGAAACTGAGAACGCAGTCAAGGAGTTGAACAAAGGGGCTTTTCCCCCTACTCCCAGGTCTGATAACCTCCAAAGGTCTCAGACAGGATAGAGGGACAGTTTCTGAGTGTTTGTCATATTATTGCATTCTCCCTAGACATATTTCATGCCCCCACCTAGTTCCCTTCCCTGGGCTCATGCACCATCCTCAGCTGCTGAAATACAGGCTAGGATCTCACACGTGGCCCATGGGGAAAATTATGTCCCTGCTAGCTCAAGCCCTTCCCTGGACCACACCACCGACATCCACACCACACACACTTGATCAGACAAGTAACAGGGCTGTCCCCTTCCTCCTGAGAGACAATTCTGCAGAGCCATTTCTGCTCCACACCCCTATTCTCATAAATCAAACCAATGCTCTCCTGGGTTAGCTTACCCATCCTGACACAGCTCCTTGCTGTATCTGTGACCACTTACCCCTGAAGCTTCCCTCAACCCTTTAATGTACTCCTCAAACTCTTTTCTATTTTAGGGACCTATCTTCATCTCACTCCCACCACTCCCATACAATGCTTTCAAGTTCTCATCCAGATAAATCTATTCTTTCTGATGATTAATTTCCCAGTGTATATACAAACCATAGTTTTTTTTGTTTTTTTAATATTTTATTATACCACTGTGAGATATACAAATACAAAGATTTTCATATTTGGGTTTTGGTCATGCATTGTTCCAGCACCCATCCCTCCACCAATGCCCATTTCCCACCACCAATGTCCCCGATTCCCTCCCCTCCCTAGCCTGCCTCTATGGCAGGTTCTTTATTTCTTTCTCTTTCTCTCTCTTTCTCTTTTCCTTCCCTTCCACATTGTAGATTACAATACATACATTAAGATCTTGTCATGTGTATTTTTCTGCCTGTATTTAATCCTTGGTTCTAGGTTGGTATTAGCACTTTTGACAATTGTTAGCACACTGTTCCATTTTCTGTCTTACCTAGCCTCTGACTCCCACACATTTGTGATAACTTCCACTTTTGACAAGACCTCCTGATCCATGTTTCGCCTGACCTTGGATATTGGTATCATAATATGTACATATATATATATATTTTTTTTTTACTGTATCACTGTATCACTGTCTTCTCGTTCATCATCGATTGGCTCAAGCAGGCACCAGTAACATCTCCATATGTCCTGTCTCATGCTAGTAGTGTCCAAGGGCACCTGCTTGCTCCAGGAACATAAACCATTCCATCAGGTCATGGGAATGAGGTCTAAAATTGTTACTGGTATTTGGCATATCAAATAAGTAACAGGTAGCTTGCCAGGCTCTGCCATGTGGGTAGCATACTCTTGTAGTCATCTCTAAATCTAGCATTTATTGATGAACCACGAGGCCACAAGAGGCTTCGCAAAGCCAGGCTGTGATATGTTGGTCTGCTGGGTGAAGCTCTGACGAGAGGGAAGTATGGATGTAGAAAATGGAGGCCCTCATGGAGTGGGGGGGTCGTCTGACTTGTTGCAAGGCTCTGCTGGGGTGGTGGGCTAGGGCTAGAACCCGCCATCCCTCCTGGGTGCATATGCCATGCAAATAAATGCAGTCATTCTATATCTGTCTTTTTCCTTCTGGCTAATTTCACTCAACATGATCCTCTCCATGTCCATCCATTTATAAGCAAATTTCATAACTTCATTTTTCCTAACAGCTGCATAGCTCCATTGTGTAGATGTACCACAATTTCTTTATCCAGTCATCAATTCTTGGGCACTCTGGTTGTTTACAGATTCTGGCTATTGTGAATAATGCTGCTATAAACATAAAAGTAGGGATGGTGTTTCCGCTGCGTATTTTTGACTTCCCAGGGTATATTCCCAGGAGTGGTATGGCTGGGTCAAATGGGAGTTCAATTTCTAGTCTTTGGAGGAATATCCATATTGTTTTCCAAAAAAGGCTGTACCAGTCGACATTCCCACCAACAATATGAGTGTCCCTTTACCCCACATCCACACCAGTACTTGTTGTTCTTGCTCTTTTGGATATGTTCCAGTCTCTGTGGTGTAAAATGATATCTCATTGCTGTTTTGATTTGCATCTCTCTGATGATTAATGATGATGAGCATTTTTCATATGATTTTTGGCCATTCGAATTTCTTCCTTGTTGAATAAACCATAGTTTTTAATCTGGTCATCTATTCTTGGGTACATAGTAGTTTTATGATTCAGGCTATTATAAATATTTCTGCAATGAATATTGCAGCCAATATCTCTTTTCAAAATCATCTTTTTGGGGTTCTTGGGGTCACATTGAGAAGTAGGATTTCTGGGGTGCATGGAAGCTCAATTCTCAGTTTTTTGAGAATTTTCTGTATTGTTTTCAAAGCAGTTGAACCAGTAAACATTCCCATCAATGGTGAATGAGGTGACTTTCCCCCATAGTTCTTGCAAGGATTTTGTCTTATTCACAGACAGCTGACATGACACATCCTAGACCTTTCTCCAGCCTCCCATCAGCTTGCAAAGAGGAATATGAAGCTCTTCAGTGCATATGCAGAGCAAAATGATTAGACATGGTTTGCACCTGAGTGCCCTGAACTGAAGTCCCTCCACCCTTCCACTTGCCTGTCCATCAATCCACCTTTATCTCTAGACTCAATGAATCCTGTAAGTCACATCCATCAATCCACCTTTATCTCTAGACTCAGTGAATCCTGTAAGTCACAGACCACTGCTCCTCACTTCAGATTCTGAATGTACCAGGCTGCCATGGAGAAATGCTCACATATAACTCCATCCTTGCAGAAGCAGTAGTCTGAAAGGCCAGAAGCCAGTCTGAAATCTGGACTAAGTGGACTTTCAGAAACAATCCAGTGTCTCGAAAAGTTGACCCAAAGCACGGGGAGCTTATAACTGTGTCATTCTTGTTTAGCATTCTTCATGTACAGAAATCCTTGACTTTTTATATGCAATACTGAAATAAAAGAAAGAGAAACTTAGAAACAATCCCATTCAAAATTGTGCCTCAGAAAATCAAGAGCCTAGGAACTGGCTTAACAAGACAGATGAACAATTTATAAAAATGAAGCTCTAACCTGCCATTTAGGCAGGATGTGGGAGGGGGGAGGGAATTGGGGACATGGGTGGTGGTTGAGGGCACTGGTGGAGGGCTGGGTGCTGGAACATTGTGTGACCGAAACCCCCAAGCGTGAACAACGTTGTAATTGTATATCTCACGGTGGTATAATAAAATGTTAAAAAATAAATAAATAAATAAATAAATGAATAAATAAATAAATAAATAAAATGAAAAAAAAATGAAGCTCTAAGACCCTATGCATTGGCCAGATCCTGTGGGACATAATTCACACAAGTAAACCCTAATGTAAAATGGACCTAGTGGGCATTAATGTACTTATTGGTTCCTCATTTGCGACAAATTTATCCACCAATGCAAGCTGTTAACCACAGGCGAAGTGAAGGTGTTGGAGGTGTTGAAGCGGAGGTTTTGATGGGAAATCTACACTTGCTGCTCCTTTGGATGGAGGGTGGGGGCTACCAGCAGGGCTAAGAAGGCCAGGATCTCTCCCTGGGACACTCAGCTGCCAGGCCAAGAGGTGCAATGCTAAAGCCGAGGGTGCTGAGATGCTCATGTCCTGCAATGCTGAGGATGACCTGGGATGTGCCCCATGCTCCAGGGTCTCCAAGGCATGGGGAAACACAGACTATAAAGGTGAGAACTGGGTCATGGTAAAGTGCACAGAGTAGTCTCTTGGTTCAAATTGTTTTAATAAAGGGAAAGAAAAAAATCTGCTTATTGGAACTGAAAAAAACCAAAGGAAGCATGCTCTGTTTTTCTCAAGTCCTTGGTTTTCACCTTCATTTCAGGTGCCTGGATATTCCCTCCTGAGTGCTGCCAAACTCTGACTCTAAAGGACAGTTTGTTGTAATTCATTTAATATTTCTTTTTATCTTTTTAATTTAATTTAATTTAACTTGATCACCACGAAATACACACTTACAAAGATGTTCATGTTTGGGTTTTGGTCATACAGTGTTCCATCACCCATCCCTCCACCAGTGCCCATTTCCCACCACCAATGTCCCCGATTCTCTCCCACCTCCCATAGTCTGCCTCTATGGCAGGTTCTTTATCTCTTTTTTCTCTTTCTCTTTCTCTCACTCTTTCTCTCTTCCTTCTCTTACACACTGTAGACTGCAATACATACATTTAGAGTTTATCATGTGTATCTTTTTGCCTATATTCAATGCTCAGTTCTAGGCTGGTATTATCAATTCTGAAAACTATTAGCACACTGTTCCCTTCTCTGTCTTACCTAACTGTTGGAGGACAGGTTTAGCTATTCTGGGAGTTTTGTTGTTTTGCCCACTCCAAGCTTAATCTATTTAAGTCAAGGTTCATTCTAATGAGACCTCTCTTCTATGCAAACACTGCTAGAGGGTGTGGCAGTTACAGAAGTCACCTTGATTGAATAACTTCTGACTTATACATCTACTAAGACTTCTATGATTTCTAGGTTGGGCACAGCTCCTCTTTATACCCACTGCACCCAGCGTGGGACAGTTAGAATTTACCATGAGACTACTACCCTGGCTACTCTGAGACTATAGGAAGACTATAGGAAGGATCATACTAGTTTGCTCTAAGCAGGCGAGTGTGACCTTTTCAGCACACGAGAACAAGATACTCAGAATCACCCTGGTGCAGATAATAATAAGAAGGACCTTGTGGGTACCATCTAGATTACATGAAGCTCATGAAGTTAAGATGTATTACTTTTATACCAGCCCCCTCTCTCCAGTGTTTTACATAAGAGATAATCTTGGTAGAAAGGATTAGACCTTGGCATAACCTTTGTTTATACCTGCAATAGGGTGTGGCACTACACTCTGTTTAGAGTTCTTTGTTGACATGACCCTCCCGATTGGATTACTTTGGTGTATATAAAGGGCTGACTTGAGGCCCCTTCACTCCTTCACTTTTACCTTTTGACTTTGGTCCTTTACCTTTTGACCTTTTGGGCCTTTTTGCTTTCGGCTTTTGGCTCCTTGGCCTTTTGCTTTTGGCTTTTGGCTTTTTGCTCTTTGGCCTTTTGCTCCTTCTTCTAGGTAGGACTCAGCTCGGGTGAGATCCTCTCTCTTTGGTGGGAGACTTAGGCTCTTTTGTATGGTCTAAGTTCAGACCAGAGCTAAAGTTTGTTCATTATATTGGAGTGCTGTGGAAGAGCTTTTGTACTGCTAAAAGCCTTTTTTGGAACTGCACCGGAATCACGAGTTTTCATCTGTTCTCCCAGCATCCTTGAAGGTAGAAGAAAACTTCTGCCCTGACACTGTCGGGGACCCCGGCGGCATTCCCCAACACCTAACCTCTGACTCCGTACATTTGTGGTAGATTCTACCTTTGACAGACCTCATGATCCATGTTTTGCCTGACCTTGGATATTGGTATCATACTATATATAAATTACTAGCAAAAGTAATCCAAAGATTCATCAAGAAGATCATGACCAAGTAGAATTCATCCCGGGAATGCAAGGATGGTTCAACATTCACAAGTCAATCAACAAAATACATCAATAAGAGAAAAAATAAAAACCATAGGATCCTGTCAATAGACACAGAGAAAGCATTTGACAAGATCCAGCACCCGTTCATGATTAAAGCACTCCAGAATATGGGAATTGAAAGAACTTTCCTCAATATAGTTACAGCCATCTACCAAAAGCCCACAGCAAGCATCATTCTCAATGGGGGAAAATTGAAAGCCTTCCCCCTGAGATCAGGGACAAGACAAAGTTGCCTACTCTCACCTCTTTTATTCAATATAGTACTGGAAGTACTTGCCATAGCGATCAGAGAAAAAAGGACATCAAGGGCATCCATAGGCAAGGAAGAAGTCAAGCTATCATTATTCGCAGATGACATGATATTATACCTAGAGAACCCTAAACTCTCTACCAAAAAACTCCTAGAAACAAGAGACACATATAGTAGAGTGGCAGGATACAAAATCAACACCCAAAAAGTTGGTGGCTTTACTATATACAAATAACAAAAGAGAAGAAAGGGATATTAGGGAAGCGATTCCATTCACAATTGTGCCACAGAAAATAAATACCTAGGAATCAACTTAACCAAGTTTGCAAGGACCTCTACAAAGAAAACTACAATACACTGCTCCAAGAGATAAAAAAAGACATAAGAAAATGGAAACACATTCCCTGCTCATGGATGGGGAGAATCAACATTGTCAAAATGGTAATACTCCATAGAGCACTGTACAGATTCAATGCAGTCCCTATAAGGATACCCATGACATTCTTCAAAGAAATTGACCAAACACTCCTGAAATTTGTATGGAACAATAAACCCCACGGATACCTAAAGCAATCTTCAAGAAAAAGAAGATGGTAGGCATCACCTTTCCCAACTTCAAACTGTACTACAAGGCAGTAGTCATTAAAACAGCGTGGTATTGGAATAAAAACAGACCTGTGGACCTAAGGAATAGAATTGAGTATCCTGGCACCCAACCTCAAACACATGATCATTTAATCTTTGATGAGGTGCAGAGTCCAAAATGGAGTAAGGAAAGCCTCTTCAACAAGTGGTGCTGAAAAGAAATAAAGAACCTGTCATGGAGGTGGGCTGGGGGGTAGCGTGAGGGAACCAGGGATATTGGTGGTGGGAGATGGGTGCTGGAACACTGTATGACCAAAACCCAAATATGAACTTTGTAATTGTATATCTTTGTAATTGTATATCTCACAGTGGTATAATAAAATACATTTTTAAAAAAGTGGTGCTGAAAACTGGGCAGCTACACGTAAAAATAAAATAAATTTGGACCTCTGTCTAACACCATGCACAAAAATCAGATCAAAATGGATTAAAGATCTCAATATCAGACTTGAATCCATAAAGTACATTGAAGAAAATATAGGAAAAACCCTCCGCGACATGAAGCTAAAGACATCTTCAAAGGTGAAACATCACTAACAAAGCAACTAGAAGAAAAGATAAACATATGGGATTATATGAAACTAAAAAGTTTCTGCACCTCAAAAGAAACAGTGACTAAGATACAAAGACAGTCCACAGAATGGGAAAGGATATTCACCCAATACCCATCTTGAACAGTCAAGACACAGATACACCCAGCAGAGCAGAAAGCAACTTTCCCGTTGAACCCCCTGCATTCCATGGACCACTAGAGCAACTTCCAACCGGAGTCCACTATCCCGATGGAGCCTCGGAAGAGCCCAGAGAAACCCCCCACGCCTTGCTAGCAGCGATCTTCACCATCCACAGTCCGCAGCTCGTAAGATCTCAACCCAACAGATTAATCTAGTCTCCAGCACAGCTTGTCAGAAACCCAGCCTACAAGGACCCACCCTGCAGAGACCCGCCCTTCAGAGGAGAGTATTTCAAGCCCAGGAATGCTTGAGCCACAGATACAGATACACCCGGCAGAGCAGAAACCAGCTTTCCCTGTTGTGCGTGGCCGCTGGGCGGCAGCGCAATTCACCTCCAAATTACCGTGAATATTCTACCCACCCCTCTGAGAGAGCCCCACAAAGTAATGCGAGTATAGCGCCCGCACGGCAGAGCCTGGCAAGCTGTCTGATGCGTGTTCGATATGCCAAAACCAGTAACAAAAATGTTTATTTTCCTGACCCGAAAGAGCCCTTAATATGGCAGCAGTAAGAAAGGCGAACAAGCAGTGCCTGATAAAATTTCACGGCCATCCTAGGCTGCCAAAACGAAAGACTAAAATGACTGTCTGTACTTTCAATGCACGTACTCTGGCATCGGAAGCATATATTGAGGATCTGATGGTGCAAGCGCAAAAGATCAAGTACGACATCATTGGTCTGACTGAGACGAGGAGGCATCAGTCGCATCATGCTGTATTTGACACAGGAGGGAGAAGAACTATTTCGTGGAACATGCGACAAAAGAGGCATTGGTGGTGCTGGTGTCCTTGTCAACACGAACATGGCCGGCAACATTGATTCATTTGAATGCCTAACAAACCGGATAGGACAATTACACTTGAAGAGATGTGGCCCACTGCCAGCAATTTCTATCTTCATTGTCTACACACCAACATCCACATACAAAGGAGATGAAATTGAGAAATTCTACATGGAACTGGAGGAGTTCTATAAAAAGATCACACCTTCTACAAGATCATAGTCGGTGATTTTAATGCCAAGATAGGACCGAGAAGATCAGCTGAAGAACTCCACATCGGGACTCATGGCCCAGAATGGAACGAACAGGGTGAGAAACTATCTGAGTTCATCATGTCCACCAAGACCATTCATCGGAATTCACAGTTCCAGAAGGCTGAAGCGAAACATTGGACATGGGAATCTCCTGGTGGACAGTTCCACAATGAAACTGACCACATCATCTTTAATCGACGGTTTTGTCTGACCGATGTAGGTGTCGTCCCCAAATTCCAAACACGATCGGACCACCGTCTCCTTCATGCAAAATTCTACTTCCCGCAATGGGAAGAAAAGGCTGCAAAGTTTAAGAAGAGAACTCCCAGAACGACCACCAACTGGGAGCTCCTTGGCACCATTGCAGCAACATGGGAAGATACCACCATTGGCGACATCGATGAAGAATACAACCGACTGGTTCAGCACCTCCATGATTGTGCAAAGAATGCCGACAGAGAGAGACACAAAAGGACGCCTGTCTTCAGAAGTGCTCGAGCTTATTCACCAACCTTACAAGTCGCGAGCCTCAGGAGACCAAATGCTAACATCCCAGCTTGCAAAGTGGTACAGAGAAGTGATAAAAGAAGACCTCAAAGACAGAAGAGCAGAAATACTGGAAGATGCAGCAGAAGCCGAGAAAAGCATTCGCACCACCCGCCTGTCCTTCGCCAACTATAAGACCAAGATGACTGCCCTCCGACACCCTGATGGATATACCACATCTTCCAGAAAGGCAATGGAGATTATCCAGGACTTCTACTCAGATCTCTTTGATAGCCACATCCACCTGCCCACATACCAAATTCCACAGGATGGATATGTCATTCCCAAATTTCTCCCTTCTGAAATCCGACATGCCATCTCTTTGGTAAAGAAGGGAACAGCATCAGGCCCAGACAAAGTCAGACCCGAACACCTGAAGAATCTGCCATCGATACTCATCATACACTAGCTTGGCTCTTCACACGCTACCTGTCCGAATGCAAGGTACCCTCCCAATGGAAAACTAGCAGGACAGTTATACTGTTCAAGAATGGAGACATTCAGGACATCGGCATACAAGGAAGATGAAATTGAGAAATTCTACATGGAACTGGAGGAGTTCCATAAAAAGATCACACCTTCTACAAGATCATAGTCGGTGATTTTATTTATTTATTTATTTATTTTTTGGCTTTTTGGGTCACACCTGGCAATGCTCAGGGGTTACTCCTGATTCTGCACTCAGGAATTACTCCTGGCAGTGCTCGGGGGACCATATGGGATGCCAGGGATCGAACCCAGGCCGACACAGGCCAGCCGCGTGCAAGGCAAATACCCTACCGGCTGGTTATCTCTCTGGCCCCAATAGTCGGTGATTTTAATGCCAAGATAGGACCGACAAGATCAGCTAAGAACTCCACATCGGGACCCATGGCCTACAATGGAATGAACAGGTTGAGAAACTATCTGAGTTCATCATGTCCACCAAGACCATTCATCGGAATTCACAGTTCCAGAAGGCTGAAGCGAAATATTGGACATGGGAATCTCCTGGCGGACAGTTCCACAGTGAAACTGACCACATCATCTTCAATTGATGGTTTTGTCTGACTGATGTTGTTGTCGTCCCCAAATTCCAAACAGGATCGGATCACCGTCTCCTTCGTGCAAAATTCTACTTCCCGCAATGGGGAGAAAAGGCTGCAAAGTTTAAGAAGAGAACTCCCAGAACGACCACCAACTGGGAACTCTTTGGCACCATTGCAGCAACATGGGAAGATACCATCATTGACGACATTGATGAAGAATACAACCGGCAGCTTCAGCACCTCCATGATTGTGCGAAGAATGCCGAGAGAGAAAGACACAAAAGGACACCTGTCTTCTGAGACTCTCGAGTTCATTCGCCAACCTGGCAAGGCGCGAGCCTCAAGCGACCAAATGCTAACATCCAAGCTTGCAAAGCGGTGCAAAGAAGTGATAAAAGAAGACCTCAAAGACAGAAGAGCAGAAATACTGGAAGATGCAGCAGAAGCCAGGAAAAGCTTTCGCACCACCCGCCTGTCCTTCGCCAACTATAAGACCAAGATGACTGCCCTCCGACACCCTGATGGATCTACCACATCTTCCAGAAAGGCAATGGAGAAGATTATCCAGGACTTCTACTCAGATCTCTTTGATAGCCACATCCACCTGCCCACATACCAAATTCCACAGGATGGATATGTCAGTCCCAATGTTCTCCCTTCTGAAATCCAACATGCCATTTCATCAGTAAAGAAGGGAACAGCACCAGGCCCAGACAAAGTCAGACCCGAACACCTGAAGAATCTGCCGTCGGTACTCATCAATACACTAGTTCGGCTCTTCACACGCTACCTGTCCGAATGCAAGATGCCCTCCCAATGGAAAACCAGCAGGACAGTTCTACTGTTCAAGAAGGGAGACATTCACGACATTGGCAACTATCGCCCCATCTGCCTGTTGTCCGTCATCTACAAGCTGTTTACATGAGTCATTTGAACAGGATTGGCAGAACACTAGATGAAAGACAACCATGCAAGCAAGCTTGCTTCCGGAAAGGATTCAGCACGATCGACCATATCCACACAGTAACCAAGCTCATTGAGGCTTTTAGGGAGTACAAGATGCTGCTCTGTCTCACGTTCATTGATTTACAGAAAGCCTTTGAATCTGTGGAGACTGAAGCAGTCATCGAAGCCCTAGCCAAACAGGGTGTTCAACCCCAATACATCAAGATCCCTTCGTGAGCTGTATTATGGATTCACCACAAGGATCTCACAATTCTACAAGGAAGTGATCATTGATGTCAAAAGAGGGGTTCGACAGGGTGATACCATTTCACCAAAACTCTTCAGCGCCACCCTCGAGAACATCATGTGACAATTAGAATGGGAAGGAATGGGAGTGAAGATAGATGGTCGGCAACTACACCATCTCCGCTTCGCTGATGACATCGTTCTAATAACACCAAAAGATTAGCCAAGTGGCACAAATGCTGGCTGACTTTGACCAAGAATGTGGAAAGATAGGTCTACAGCTGAATCTAAAGAAAACTATGTTCATGAAAAATTAACTAGTGCCAGAGGCTCATTCACTCTCAATGGAACAGACATCTCTGAATGCAGTAGTTATGTGTACCTAGATCAAGACGTCAACATGATGAATGACCTAAAACCTGAGCTGCGCAAGAAGAAGAGAGCAGCATGGAATGCCTTCAAAGGCATCGAAGAAATAGCTAAAAGGACAAAGAACCTCCGGCTCTGGGCACATCTCTTTGACTCCACCATTCTCCCTACATTAACATATGCCTCAGAGACCTGGGCCCTACAAAAGCAGGATGAGAATGCTATTCGGGTCTCCCAGAAAGGAATCAAAAGAGCTATGCTTGTAATATCACGCCTCACTCAAGTGAGGGAAGGAATCAGAGTTCTGACCTCCGTCGCTATTCCAGAACCAGTTATGCTGTTTCATTTGCCAAGGCATTGAAAATCAGATGGGCTCGGGGCAGGAGCAATAGCACAGCAGGTAGGGTGTTTGCCTTGTATGCAGCCTGCCCATGCCGGCCCAGGTTCGATCCCGGCACCCCATATGGTCCCCTGAGCACCACCAGGAGTAATTCCTGAGTGCAGAGACAGGAGAAACCCCTGAGCATTGCCAGGTGTGACCCAAAAAAAAAAAAAAAAAAAAAGAAAATCAGATGGGCTGTACATGTAATGCGATTTGGAGATGATCGCTGGACTAGAGCCCTTAGACTGGATCCCACGGGATGTCAAAAGATCACGTGGCCGCCCACCTACAAGATGGTCAGACTTCCTTGTCAAGATCCTGAAGGAACGGTTTGAGGCTCTTCACATTCCTGAATCAACCAGAGGCCATTGGGCTACATTGGCACGTGATAGGGTCCATTGGAAATGTTACTGGTTACTGGGACCCGCTCAAGCAAATCAATGAATAACGTAATTCAAATGATCAAGTGAAGATATGCAATTACAAGATGGTTTTGTTTAAATTTTGGTTCTACAGTGTTCCAGCACCCATCCTTCCACCCCTTGCCCATCTCCCATCACCAATGTACCCACCTTCCTCCCCCTTCCTCCAGCCTGCCTCTATATCAGGTTCTTTATCTCCTTTCTCTCTTTCTCTCTCTCTCCTTCTAGCTTCCCTTTCTTACATGTTGTAGATTGTAATATATTCTAGAACATGATTGGTTCCACTAGTTTCATATATTGGGTCTGGACCACAAAAATGGTGGCTATTATGGTGAGCGAGTCTCATCCGGCTGCTTCCAAGGCCCTACAGAGGTGATGGGCCCACTCCCAAAACCCATTTTGCCTCCTTGGAGCTTCATGGTCAGCTGAGCTAGGGGGGAGCTGCCATCCAGCTTTCCCCTAGGTAGGGGTGGAGCTGGATGGGAGAGTTGGATGACAGCTCTCCTCTGTGCATCTGAGTCTCTGCATCATGGCCGAGAGCCCTGAGGCAGTTTGTGGAGTGGAGTCACCAGGCCTCTGGGATGGTCAAAGAGGGGAATGGGGACCCAGCTCCATCTCCAGGAATACCCAGTGACTTCCGCCTCCAAGGGCCGCCTACCTGGGCTCAAACTTGGCTGCTCTGAGCTGGTCTTGAGATCAGCATCTCTTTGCGTGGGTTCTGATGAGCTGTGGGGTTTGGACCATGAAAATGGTGGCTATTATGGTGAGCAAGTCACATTCAGCTGGTTCCGAGGCCCTACAGAGGTGATGGGCCAACACCCAAAACCCATCTTGCCTCCTGGAAGCCTCATGGTCAGCTGAGCTAAAGGAGAGCCAGATGGCAAATCTCCCTCGTGCGTCCGAGTCTCTCATCTTTCTCTCTATCTCTATTTCTGTCTCTGTATTTCTCTCTCTCTTCTCTTATACCTTGTGACTTGCCTTACAGTTTATGGTGCAATTATCTATGTGTATATTCAGTAGTGAGTTCTAATGTGACATTATAGTTCCTCATTCCCCCATCAACCTCCCCAGTTTGTTACAACTATAATGATCATTATGGTGTACAGATGTGAAAGATCCTGGGAAGTACCTGGTCCTAGCCTTCTTTATTATCTAAGCCTTTTGTGTGGCTGCACACTGTCACCTTTGTGCGTCTGGTCTGCCCCTTGTCTGTTCATCTGGTTGTGGAGGCTGCGAGCCTGTAGCCATGCCCACCGGCATGGAGAGGGAGTCCAAATCCCTGCTGCAATTACGGCCAGCGTGGCTTCCCCCCCACATGACTGCTTTTTTTTTTTTTAATTTTTTATTATACCACAGTGAAACATACAATTACAAAGGTGATCATAATTGGTTCTTGGTAATACAGTATACCAGCACCCATCCCTCCACCAGTGCCCCATTTCCACCACCAATGTACCCCACCCCCTCCCGCCCACCCCCATGCTGCCTTAATAGCAGGTACCCCAGTTTCCTCTCTTTCTCTCTCTGTCTCTCTCTCTGTCTCTGCATCTATCTGCCTCTTCTTTTACACATTGTGGCTAGCCCTGCAGATATTTAGAGTTTATCACTTAAGTCTCTTTGTGTATATTCAATGGTGAGTCTTAATCTGCCATTACCATTTCCCACATTTAGTAAAACACTGGTATCTATTTATGTCGTATTAATGAATGCAGTCATTCTATATCTGTCCTTTTCCTTCTGACTAATTTCACTCAGCATGATAGTCTCCATGTCCCTCCATTTGCAGGTAAATTTCATAATGTCATCTTTTCTGACAGCCGCATAGTATTCCATAGTGTAGATGTACCACAGTTTCTTTAGCCAGTCCTCTGTTCTCGGGCATTTAGGTTGTTTCTAGATTCTAGCTATAGTGAATAGCGCAGAGATGAATAAAGAAGTACAGATAGTGTTTCTGCTACCACATGACTGCTTTACCCTAGGAGCTACATTGGCCTCGGCCGGGTTATAGCCGGTTTCTCAGAGCTCCATGGGCTGCTCCATGTGGGCCGCGCGAGTGCAGCTGTGTGTCTGGTCTGTCCCTTGTCCAGTTCATCTCTATTGTTACTGTTTTGGGCTTATCAAATACACCACAGGTAGCTTGCCAGGCTCTGCCATGGCTCTGGGTGCATCCCAGGGGGCCCAGTCTTTTCCTATGTCTTTTCCATCCACCATCCAGGGCCCACAAGGCAGAGCCCTGGGGTTGTAGACAAGTCTATCTCCTGTCTGCCACCTGCCAATGCAGCTGGGCACAGCCACACCTGCAATGCCTTGAGGGGCAGGTCATTGAGTTCTTTAATATCCCTTTATACAGCTTTGAGAGCAAAAGAAACCATCTTCTGGTCTTTCTGCCTGCAGTGACATGTAACACAGTGACTAGTGCAACTTTAAGATTTTTTTTTAGTATGAAAAGAATCCTCCTAAAAAGAATTTTATGATCATTGCTAAAGAATTCAATCCTCTACACATGACAACCTTTTAATGTATGTTCTGTAATCCATAGTCTGGAAGGGAAGGAAAAGAGAAAGAGAGAGAAAGGGAAAGAAATAAAGAACCTGCCATGGAGCAGGGCTGGGGAAGGGGGAGGGAACCGGGGATGTTGGTGGTGGGAGATGGGCACTGGTGAAGGGACGGGTGCTGAGACACTGTATGACCAAAACCCAAACATGAACTTTTTAATTGTATATCTTTTTATTTGTATATCTCACGGTGGTATAATAAAATACTTTAAAAAAAAGGCGCACATGCTGCCTGGGTACACATGTTGCCTGCACGCACATGTGGTGCCTGAGCACGTGTGTTGCCCGCATCTCCCCTCTTGAGATGTGTACTCTCTCTCTTTTACTCACGCTCTCCACCTTTGGAGCAGCCCGCGTTCTCCCTTGAGCGCATTACTCTTTCCTTTCTTTCTCTCCCTCCCCTCACCAAAAACCTCCTTAATAAAACCTATTTTACTTCACTGAAAAAAAAAAAGAATTCAATCCTCTCTTTAGATTAGAGAAAAATAATATCCTGATTTGAGAGCAACGGCAGAGCCTGGCAAGCTACCCGTGTCGTATTTGATATGCCAGATACAAGTAACAATTATAGACCTCATTCCCATGACCTGATGGAATGGTTTGAGGCTCTTTATGTTCCTGGAGCAAGCAGGTGCCCTTGGGCTCTACTAGCATGAGACCGGTCCTATGGAGATGTTACTGGTGCCCACTCGAGCAAATCAACGATGAACGGGAAAGGGAAAATCACAGTGATACAGTGATTTTAGAGCAAAGTACCTTGAGACTTTTGCATTATTCTCCTGATGACAAAATTCTGCTACCAATGAATTGACCACGTGATGTACACATGCCTGAATGGGTCACATGTTAATGTCAAAGAACAAAATTACAATCTGATTTGATTTTCTTTTTTTGAGAAAGGTAACCCAAAGCAACTGAATGCATTACATAATCACTTGATCACTTCACTTGATTTCCCATAGATCATTGATTACTTGAGCGGGCACCAGTAACATCTCAATGTGTCCTGTCACATGCGAGATAGCCCAAGGGCATCTGCCTGCTCCAGGAACATAAAGAGCCTCAAACCATTCCATCAAGTCATGGGAATGAGGTCTATAATTGTTACTAGTATTTGGCGTGTCAAATCCGACACAGGTAGCTTGCCAGACTTTGCCGTGCAAGTGGGATAATCTTTTAGTCACCTCAAGACTCGAGCATTTATTGATGAACCGCGTGGCCGAGTCGGGCTGCAATCAGCAATTCTGCTGGGTGGAGTTCTGACAAGAGGGAATCGGATGTGGAAAATGGCGGCCCTCATGGTGTGGGGGTTCCTCTGGCTTCTTGTGAGGCTCTGTTGGGGTGGCGGGCTAGGGGTAGAACCTGCCATCCCTCCTGGATGTCTCGTGATCAGCAGGGCACAGGGAGAGCAAGTAGCAGCTCTACTCCGTATGTGTGAGTATCTCATAATTCCTCATTCCCCATAAACTCCAGTTTGATGCAAATGGAATGATTGTTGAAGTGTACAAATGAGAAAGATCTTGAAAGGACCTGGTGCTAAAATACATTGAGTCTAAGATTAAACTGCAGCAGCAGTGCCGCCACGAGCCTGCTGCGGCCGTGGATCTGGAGTCTCTGTCTTGCGGCGGTTGGCTGTGGTGGCTGGAGCTCAGGGTCACATCCACTGAGCCCAGAGGCTGGGGACTGAGTGGAGGCCCTCAGTCCTTGCTCCGAGTCCAGCAGGCACGGCCGCCTGCATGGCGAGCAGGCCCAAGGGAGCTATGTAGGACATGACCAGGTGCTGGCCAAGCCTTTTACTTTTCCCCAGGAACTCCATAGGGCCGCTCACCATGAGGCCAAGCTGCGCAGCCGTGGATCTGGAGTCTCTGTCCGGTCGGTTTGGAGAACAATATTGGCATTCCTCAGAAAACTAGAAATTGAGCTTCAATATGACCCAGCAATATGATTTACAGCAATATGATTACATAATCACAAGCCACAATATAAGCTGTTTATCCGATTTCACATACACTTACAATTGCTTCTCATTTTGAAATACCTATAATTATTTTCTACAATGATAGATCTTTTCCTGAATATAAATATCATCATTGTTGTGGTAGGAAATATAAGAAAAATATAAGAAATTATATATAAAAATACAAGAAATTACAATCACTTTAAGCTTATGCAGCACAAATAGACTTTGTTAACATTTTTAATGCATTTTATTTTTCCTTTCCTTTTTCTGGCCATGCCCCATGCTTCTGGGAGTTGGGGAAGCATTCCCTGCCAGGTATCGTACCCAGACTTCCTACAGGCAAAATAGGAGCCTCGGCCCTCTGAGCCATGCCCCACAGCCTTGAGCTTCATTTCAGTACTTGTCAATGAGCACGTAACTTTACAGCTCAATATCTTTGTAGATACAATTTGCTGCCTGATTTTTGTTTGAATTATTTAAGTGCAGTTTTAACTTTTATCAGAATATTTCAAAATATATATGTAAAGTATTAACCATGACAACCTCTAGGTAGGATTTGATGTCTTTAATTTTTTATTTGATGCAAATTTTCTATTTTTTCTAACACACATTTATTATTAAGTTTTTTTAATTAAAAGTACTATTTTACTTAGCTGTGAAATATTCCATCTCACAGACATACTACATTTTCATTAATCTTTACTGAAATGGGAGATACCTAACCTTTCTGAGACTTTCAAAGGGACTCTAGCAGTGTGTTCATGTAGGGATATGTTTACTGAAATATGCAATAGAAAATATGTAATTTCAATGCTCAAATTATTTTTTTTGTTTTGTTTGGGGCCCATACCCAGTGATCTCAGGGCTTACTCTAAGGATTTCTTGTTGTGGGGATCATGGAACCATAAGTGGTGACGGAAATCAAACCCACTGTGCTATGGCATTCACCTGCCCACTGTGCTATGACTCTAGCCCCAGACCATTCTAATTTTGTATGTTACGTAGTGCTGGAAGGTGAGTACCATTTTGGAGAGATTGAGCCAAGAATGTATTTTAACTCACATTCACTCTGGTGGTAGCTAGGTTACTCCATCCATCCTAACCCACTAATGGCTTTCAGGAACACTTGGGGGCTACAGGGAGAAACACCTGGTGGTGCTCATGATTTACTCCTGACTCTGTGCTCTGGGGTCACTCTTGGCACCATATACAGTACCAGAAATTAAACTGGGATCTGCTGCATGTAAGGTAAGTGCTTTAATCCTGTTAATATAAATATTAAACATAATACTAAATTTAATATCAAAATGTTGCGGTAGGTTGAGGTGTAGAGGGCCAGGTAGCTTTAAATGTCTGCCCCTAAAACAGGTAGCCAATTAGGATGTATAAGGGTCTGGGTGGGGGTGGAGTTTGAATTGATTCAAGGCCCCTAGCTAGAGACACATTGAAAGAGACAAGGGGAGACAGAGAGAAGAGAGGCAAGAAGCTGGCTCTGATCTATCTTTCACCAGCCCAGGAGAAGCTGCCTCTCCTCCATTCCTCTCAGAACCAGGACTCCCTCTGCTCTCTCTCCACAGGACATCCCGGTCAAGTAGGCCTGCATGAGCCAAGTCAGGGCTTAGGACAGGTGGGCCAGGGCCACCTCAGAGCCAGATGGGCAGAATTCAGGCTGGGCTGGGCCCCAGGTAGCTCAGGTATATATGCCAGCTTGGAGGCCCAGGAAAGAATAAAGTGTAGAGCTCAGGGATTTGGCCCACTTGCATGGCTGTAGCCAACTCCAGGATATTGTTCATGTGAAGCAAATAGACTGCGTGGGGCAGGACAGGGAAGTGTACACTGGACCAGGCAGCATTCATGGATATCAGAGAGGCCTAACATCTGGGGAGGAGCCTGAAACCATCTGCATAATAAACTTAACTTTATTTCTTCTGAATTTTTGAACGCAATTCTTTCATACAATTCTCAAGAACCCACAAGCACAGGAACATCCTCTTTTGTGTTAACAAAAATATAAAATCTTTCTGACACCTCAGGGTGTCTCTTATGGCATCCAATCCATTTTGAATGCGCAGGATTCTGAAAAGTCAACAGCATGACAAAAGGTTTGACTCTCTTTGACTCCTATAGCCATGGCAGAGCCTGGCAAGCTGCCCATGGTGTATTTGATATGCTAAAAACAGTAACAATAATGGACCTCATTCCCAACGAATGGAGACGTTACTGGTGCCTGCTCGATGAACAATGGGAAGACAAGTGATACAAGTGATACAAGTGGTAGAAATAAAAAAATTACAGCAAATGGCAGCAGTTCTCTAAATCCCCAAACAAAAAGACACACAAACCCTCCATGGTGTCACCCTCTGTCCAGCTAGGGGAAAGCAGAGGGGCAAAGGAAACTGGAGGAACTCAGGAAAGATGAAACTCAGGAAAGAATTTAATATCAAATAAGATCATCTGAGAAATGAAGGAGCATAAGAGTAAACACAACAGAACACAAAGCAATAATAATCAGAACTTTGTGGCACTCAAATAAAGATAAACCCTCACACCAATGGAACAGAATTGAGAAGAGAGTCCTGAGTTAAACCCCGATTTATAGGCAATAAACCTATGAGAAAGAAGCTAAGTTAATGAAGAGAATAAAGTGCCTTCAATTAATGGTGTTGGGAAAACTGAAGAGCCACATTAAAAAAAAATAACGGAACCATACTCATGCCTTTCACAAGAATGAATTCAAAGTGGATTAAAGATCTTGAGGCTAGACCAGAGGCCATAAAGTGCACCAAAGAATCACAGGCAGATCTCTCTGGGACATGGACCTGAGTATTGTATTCAGGGAGTTAACAAAAGAGACAAAGACAACAAAAATTAAAATTAGCAAATGGAATTGCAATAAATTTAAAAGTTTCTGGGGCCGGAGCGATAGTCCAGTGGTAGGGCATTTGCCTTGCACGCGGCTGGCCTGTGCTGGCCCGGGTTCGATCCCCAGCATCCCATATGGTCTCCCGAGCCAGGAGTAATTCCTGAGTGCAGAGCCAGGAGTGACCCATGAGCATTGCCGGGTGTGACCCAAAAAGAAAAAGAAAAAAATTAAAAGTTTTTGCACAGCAAAAGCACTCAAAATACTGAGGCATAAGTCTGAACATAGAGATTAATGGGACAAAACGGGGGTTCCAGAAATAAATCCGTCTACTTAGGAACAATTGATTTTCACAAGGGTGAAACAAGACCTTTGTTTGGGAATGAACAGTCTCTTCAACAATAGTGCTAAGATGACTGGCCATACAGGTAGAAACTGAACCCCTACCTCATCACGATCACGATCACGATCTTCCCGTTAATCATCTATTTGCTAGAGCGGGCACCAGTAATATCTCCATATGTCCTGTCTCATGCCAGTAGAGCAAAGGGCATCGGCTTGCTACAGGAACATAAAGAGCCTCAAACCATTATATTAGGTCATGGGAATGACCTAATATAATAGTTACTGGCATTTGGCATGTCAAATACAACACGAGCAGCTTGCTAGGCTTGCCATGCGGGAGGCATATTATTTAAACACCTCCTCATATCTCATAAAAATATTGAACTCAAAATATATAAAAGCACCAAATATTCCAGACTCAATATTCCAGACTCAAAGCACCAAACTACAATTCTTGACAAGGACCAGAGTGCATTTCTTACAAATCCTGAGCACTGCCAGGTATGGTCCCACAAATAACAACAATAACAACAACATCTGAAGCAGCAGCAACACAAAGACAATAAATTGGCTGGGGGGTGTGGTTGGTAGTTATCCAAAAAGTTATCCAAAAGTTATCCAAAAGTTATGAGTTATCCAAAAGTTACAGCAAATTTCAGTGGCTTTCATTTAATAAATGAATTCATAATACATACAAATACAGTATGATGGCATTATAATGTATACAAAATAAATACTAATTTCTTAAACATATAAATATATATTCCAAGCATATTCTTGGAATATCACGCCTCATTCAAGTGAAAGAAGGAATCCAGAGCTCTGACCTCCATCGTTGTTCCAGAATCAGGGACGCTGTCTCGTTTGCCAAGTCATAAAAAATCAGATGGACTGGACATGTAATGTGATTTTGAGACGACCGCTGGACTAGAGCCATTACCGACTGGATCCCACGGGATGTCAAAAGATCATGTGGCTGCCCACCTACAAGATGGTCAGACTTCGTCAAGACCCTGAACGAACGGTTTGAGGCTCTTTGTATTCCTGAAGCAACCAGATGCCATTGGGCTACACTGGCACGTGATAGGGTCAAATGGAAATATTACTGGCACCGCTCGAGCAAATCGATGAATAATGGGATGTCAAGTGATCAAGTGATAAATATATAAAACAACAGGCATGATAGTGCGATGAGATACTAGACAAGGTTAAAAGTTGTTTGAGGTATGGATACTGGGGACACTGATGTTGGAAAATGTGCACTGGTGGAGCGGTGGGTGTTGGATGGAACATTGTGTGGCTGAAACCTGATCATGAAAGCTTTGTAACTGTAGCTCAAGGTGATTCAATAATTTTAATGTTGTTTGAAAGACCTGAAGAGATAACACAGGGTGGGGCAGGCACTGGTCTTGAACACATCTGACTTAGGTTAAATCACAGACAACACATACTGTCTTCTGAGCAATCCTAGGAGTGAGCCCTGAGCACAGAACTAGGAATAATCCCTGAGCACCATTAGGGGTGGCCCCAAAACCAAAAAGAGAAATTGCTTAAAGGTCTTAACATTTTTTTAAGTTATGACAGTAGGAGTCAGAATTACATGGTTCAGGAGGTCTTGCCAAAGGTGGAAACTACCACAAACGTGTGGAAGCAGAGGTTAGGTAAAACAGAGAAGGGAACAGTGTACAAATAATTGTTGAAAATCTATTACCACATAGAACTTAGTGTTAAATACAGGCAAAGATACACATGATAACCTCTAAGTATATGTATTACAATCCACAACATGCAAGAGAGGGAAGAGAGAGAGTGAGAGAGAGAGAGAGAGAGAGAGAAAAGAGATAAAGAACCTGCCACGGAGGCAGGCCAGGGGGGGGGGGGGAGGGAATCAGGGATATTGGTGGTGGGCAACGGGCACTGGTGGAGGAATGGGTGCTAGAACACTGTATGGCTGAAACCCGAACATGAACATTTTTGTCATTGTTAAAAAAATAAATTAAAAAAAAGAATTATACTGTTTTATGCAAACTGAGACTTCCACACATATGAACTTCCATGATATTTCCAGAGTCTGAAGGGACAGAATTCTTTGTTGTAGTCTGGCGGTACAGGGCCCTTGGCCACCTCCACCTTTCTCTGACGTAACTGGTCTCTGTAAACAGCCTACCCCGAGTTTCTTAAGAAAAAGGACAACCCCAAGGCAGTTTATCTGTACAGCACACACACATGAGCGCGCATGTGCATGCACACACACACACACACACGTGCTGCCTGGCACGCCTAACCAACTCTCTGTCCCCTTAGTCCTCATTTCTCTGTGAGGCCTGTGGGTCACAAAGCTGTCACATTTACCAGCGGGGACAGGTTTCTCCCATCTCTTTCTATTCATGGCTTCAGTGAACAATCAGTGCCCTGATAAATGAGCCAATCTGCTTTGTGAATGGGAAGAAGCATGATCCCAGCCAATTAGCATGTGGGTTCTGCCACCCAGAAAATTTAACTTAGTCTCATGGATCATTTAATATTTAATACTACTTCAAAGCCACCTTTGTGCCCAGGAGAGATGAGTAGACTGAAAACTCCAATAACTCATCTATGAAAGTAGGATTTTCCTTCTAAATAAACTGGGGTTCTGGGGATAAGGTTGAAAGAATATAGCAGGGCCTTCAAAATTCACTATTTCAAATTCTGCAATCCACTTATGTGTCCATTTCTCCTATTGGGATTCTACATTTAGGATTCAACCAGTAAGAGATACAAAGGAGTTCTGGACACAGATGATATCCTTTAAAGGAGATGAGTATCTGTAGATTTTGTTCTCAGGATTTCTGACACTACTCCCTTAGGGATGCGAAGGGATTGCTGTAGTTAAAGTTGGGGAAGACAAAAGTTATACTTGGTTTTCAACTATATGTGGGTTCAGAGGCCAAATATATCTCCAAAATATTACTATTGGCTGGACATCAGGCCAGCATGTCATCTCATCTTTTAGGAACAAAGCCAAGCCATGGTTGAAATAATCGTCCTAAAGGTACAGGACTACCTGACACTAATAAATTGAGTTAGGTAAAAACCTAACCTTTACCCACTTGTTTTGGGGAATTTCACAAGGCAGCAAATATATCAGAGCTATCCTCTAGGAATAACTAGATATGGAAACTCACTCCAATACACACCTTCCTTTTTACTGGCAAAAGTCTGTAGCATCTGAAATCCATTATAAATTACATTTTAGAAGGAACGTAAGTAAATATATCATCCTGAGACCTCCAGTTTTTTCCCAATCCCGCATGCAAATTCACCTTCTGTTTTTACTTTGGTTTTTGCTTTTCAGGAAACAGACAAGATAGGAGCATCAGGCTCCTCCTATCTTTAAGTATGTTCCATGATTCAAGGGCCAGGGGCAAATTTGAGCATTGCTCCTGCCTTCACTACTCTTCAGATTGCAATAAAATCTTTTCCTTCTGGAAGAAGGCAGAGTGACTGTGTGGCTTTCGGATGTGCCAGGCACTGTACCTTCATTCACCTTTGTTGGCAAGTGCACCGCTTCAACCCAAGCTGACTCCCTAGGGACCTCTCTGAGGCTTGTTTCTGCCACTGCCTGTCCCCTGAGCTTATGATTGGTAGTTTCTTCCCATTCCCTTTAATGCACCACACACACACCTTTTTTGGACAAGACATAAATGAAGCCTGCTCTGGGAAGAACCACACTGCACCACATGTGGCTCGCAACATTGTTCTGTGTTATCTTATTCCTACAGGGAAATGGAATTGTGAGATCTATTCCTCTTCCAGACCCTCTAATTTCTTATTCCTGGCTCACTATTACAGTTCCACAGATGTGAGTATGGAGGTGGACTGCAGTCACTGCCCTTTCCTGGCCTCGTGCTGTCCCCAAGGCAGGCAATAGTTAGGACACTGAGGTTCCCTCCAAAAGACAGAGAAGATAGGTAGAAGCCACAGACAGACAGCAGTGAAGCATGAATGCAGCAGTACTGGTTACAAGTGGGTTTTGCTGAGTTTGAGCATATGAATCACTAGGTCACAGATTTCTAGAGTCCGTTTCCTGTCTCTAGAAGGTGGGCAGCAGTTTAGTGACACAGGGCTGTGGCACTGTGGGCTGTGGTGGGAACACATGCGCAGCACAAGACCAGGCTGGGATGGGCATTTTGCAACCAGTGCTGTCATTAGAGACCATTCGTCATATCCCTGAATGCTCTCAGGTTGCCAGCTCTTAGTGATGGCCCCTTGTGAAGTGAGAGCAGATTTCAAATCAGTGATTCCAGAACATTCTCCCAGTGGCAGCTATTAAGGCAGGACACATTGGAATAACTTTTTTATATTGGAATAACTTTTAGAAGATATTCCTATTATCAGGAATATCTTCTGTAGTAGAAGGGATTTTGAGAGAGAAAAAGACAAATCATTCAGTAAGTTCCCTCCAACACTCGACATCTCTCTTCTATGATTCCTCAGGTCTTCCCTAATTAAATTGTCTGCTGAATCGCACTCCTTGAGACCTGCCAGTACCACTGGTCTTCCTGAACACAGCATTGCTTGTACATTCACTGGGAACACTTTACGGTACCCTGTTTGCAGTTCACCGCACCTGAACAACAGGCCTCTCAGCCACCACATTGAGCAAGGCCAACTGGTAAAAGGCAATTACCGTGTCTTCTAGCTGACAAAAGATCTGCTCAAGTGTGCCGCCCTTGAGGGACAGTGTCACCTCCCTCCACGGGTGGCTGGGGTCTGTGCTGCTCTCAGACAGCTGCTGAGCCCAAGGAGAAGAATGGAGCAGGTGTGTGGGCTGGACTAAAGCCCTGGTCCCTGTGGTCCCTGCCATGCTGCCACACAGGGCATCCTCAGCATATGGGTCCCCAGGGCCTCCCTCAGTTAACAATCATCACTGCCCCCTTGGACAAACAACAGTATCTGGAGATCTTAAATGGGCGTGAGACTATGTTAAATTCCCAAGGCAGTAGAACTCACATGCTAATTGGCCGGACTCATGCTTCTTCCCATCCGTGAAACAGATTGACTCATTCTTCTGGGCACTAATTGTTCATTGAAGCCATGAACATAAAGAAATGGGAAGAAGCTGTCCCCGCTGCTCAGTAAATATGAAAGCTTTTTATGGGCCCAGCAGAAAAGTAAGGAATGAGGGGACAGGCAGGTGCTGTATAGTGTGTGAGTGTGTGTGTATGTGTGTGTGTGTGGACAGGTGGGTTCTGTGTGAGTGTGTGTTTGCGTGCTTGTGTGAGGGCACACAAGGGTGCTGTGTGAGTGTTTATGTGAGGGGAAAGGTGGGTACTCTGTGAGTGCGTGTGTGTGTACAGGCGGATGTTGTGTGTGTGTACGTATGTGTTTGTGTGCTTGTGTGAGGGGACATGAGGGTGCTGTGTGAGTATATGTGTATGTGTGGACAGGTGGGTGCTGTATGAGTGTGTTTATGTGTGTGTGTGCTTGTGTGTGTTGTGCAGATAAACTACCTTGGGGTTATTCTTTTCCTCTGAGAAATTCAGGATATAGGCTCTTTACTGTGAATAGTTAGACCAAGAAAGAGAGGAGGTAGCCAGGGGCCTTGACCCTCAGACCTCAGCAAATTCACACTTTGGAAACATGACCAAAGTTCATATGTATGAAAGTCTCAATTTGCATGAAACAGTATAATTTTGACTCTCATCGTCAGAATTTTTTTAAGATTTTAATTCCTTCAGACAATTTTTCTTTTTTGGGTTTGGGGCTTCACCCAAAAGTGCTCAGGGATTTCTCCTAGCTCTGTGTTCAGGGATCATTCCTGGGGATGCTCAGAAGACAGTATATGGTGTCTGGGATTGAACCAAGTCAGGTGCCTTCAGCTGCACCCCCAGGTGTGTGTATGGGGTTGAATAAGACCAGCACCTTTAGCTGCACCCTCCCTGACCCTGTGCTTTCTCTCTCCTGCTCCTTCCAACAACTTTTAACCTGGTCTAGTGTCTCATTACTATATCATTCCTTGATTCCATAAATTCATATATTTAAGGAATTAGTAGTTAATCTCATGTAAAACATAACTTCATTACACTAATTTTTATATATCAAATGTTGGGTGACATACCCTAGTTAGCTCTGGATCTTTGCTGTTTAAGCTACTTACATGTCTTTAAGAAAGGGTTCATGCTAAAGAGCTCTCTCTGTTGTGTAAACACTGGTAAAGGATGTGGCAGTTATAGGAGTCAGTATGACTCTGAATTAATAACTCTTGGAATATCATTTCTACTATTATTTCAGTGCTACCTAGTTTGGGCATAATTTCTCTACAGCCCATGGGTTCCAGTAAAGGACAATCTAGAATTTACCAGGAGAAATCCTGGCTCTGTTGGGATCAGCACTTTGAAAATCAGCTCTGTAAAGATCAAAGGATTTGTCATGCTGACCTGTTCAAAAGGCAGGTCAGTAAAACAGAGAATGAGCACTTTAAGATTACCCTGGTGCAGAGTACAATGAAGAAAGACCTTGTGGGTTTGTGGTACCATCTAGTTGCATGAAGTCCATGGCCTGAAATTATGATGTGATTCTCCCTGTGAATATACATTCATTGGATGCAGTTCTTTATATCAGCCCCCTCTCTACAACATTTGACATAAGAGATAATCTCAGAGGAAGTGACTAGCCCTGACATTATCATTTGTTTAGACCTGAACCGATGCAGGTCTATACTGGCCAATGCAGCAGAAGCCGGGAAAAGCATTCGCAACACCTGCCTGTCCTTCGCCAACTATAAGAGCAAGATAACTACCCTCTGATGTCCTGATGGACCTATAACATCTTCCAGAAAGGCAATGGAGAAGATTACCCATGTCTTCTACTCGGATCTCTTTGATAGCCATGTCCAGCTGCCCATAACGAAATTCCACAGAATGGATATGTCATTCCCAACAATCTCCCTTCTGAAATCCGACATGCCATTTCGTCAGTAAAGAAGGGAACAGCACCAGGCCCAGACAAAGTCAGACCTGAACACCTGAAGAATCTGCCTTCAGTACTCATCAATACACTGGCTTGGCTCTTCTACGCTACCTATCTGAATGCAAGGTGCCCTGCGAATGGAAAACCAGCAGGACAGTTCAACTGTTCAAGAAGGGAGACAACCACAACATTGTCAACTATCGCCCCATCTGCCTGTTGTCCGTCATCTACAAGCTGTTCACTCGAGTCATCCTGAATAGGATTGGCAGAACATTGAAGCCATGCAAGCAAGCTGGCTTCTGAAAAGAATTCAGCACAATCGACCATATCCACTTGGTAAGCAAGCTCATTGAAATTTGTAGGGAGTTCAAAGTGCCGGTCTGTCTCGCTTTCATTAATTTAAAGAAAGCCTCTGATTCTGTGGAGACCAAAGCGCTCATCGAAGCCCTAGCCAAACAGGGCGTTCAAACCCAATACATCAAGATCCTTCATGAGCTGTATTACAGATTCATCACCAGGATCTCACCATTCTACAAGGAAGTGATTATTGATGTCAAAAGAGGGGTTCGCTGTCTCGTTTGCCAAGGCATCGAAAATCAGATGGGCTTGACATGTAATGCGATTTGGAGATGACCACTGGACTAGGAGCCGTTACCGACTAGATCCCATGGGACGTCAAAAGATCACGTGGCCGCCAACCTACAAGATGGTCAGACTTCCTTGTCAAGACCCTGAAGGAAGAGTTTGAGGCTCTTCATATTCCTGAATCAACCAGATGCCATTGGGCTACATTGGCATGTGATAGGGTGCAATGGAAATGTTACTGATGCCCACTCGAGCAAATCGATGAATAACGGGATTCAAGTGATCAAGTGATCAAGTTATGATTAGTGATAATGAGCATTTTTCATATGGTTTATGGCCATTCAAATTTCTTCTTTGTTCAAGTAGCTGTTCATTTCTTCTCCCCATTTTTTTGACGGGATTGTTTGTTTTCTTCTTGCAAAGTTCTGCCAGTGCCTGATATGTCCTGGATATTAACCCCTTATCAGATGGGTATTGGGTCAGTATTCTTTCCCATTCTGTGGACTGTCTTTGTATCTTAGTCACTGTTTCTTTTGAGGTGCAGAAGCTTTTTAGTTTCTTGTAGTCTCATATGTTTATCTTTTCTTCTAGTTGCTTTGTTAGTGATGTTGCACCTTTGAAGATGCCTTTAGCGTCAATGTTGTGGAGGGTTTTTCCTACATTTTCTTCAATGTACTTTATGGATTCAAGTCTGATATTGAGATCTTTAATCCATTTTAATCTGATTTTTTGTGCATGGTGTTAGGCACAGGTCCAGATTCACTTTTATACATGTCGCTGCCCAGTTTTCCCAACACCACTTGTTGAAGAGGCTTTCTTTATTCCATTTTGGAATCTTTGCACCTTTATCAAAGATTAAATGATCATGTGTTTGAGGCTGTGTGTCAGGATACTCAATTCTATTCCATAGGTCCACGCGTCTGTTTTTTTTTTAAATTTTTTATTTTTTAAGTATTTTATTATACCACCGTGAGATATACAAATAAAAAGATATACAATTAAAAAGTTCATGTTTGGGTTTTGGTCATACAGTGTTTCAGCACCCGTCCCTCCACCAGTGCCCATCTCCCACCACCAACGTCCCGGTTCCCTCCCCCTTCCCCAGCCCTGCTCCATGGCAGGTTCTGTATTTCTTTCCCTTTTTCTCTCTTTCTCTTTTCCTTCCCTTCCAGACTATGGATTACAGAACATACATCAAAAGGTTGTCATGTGTATCCTTTTGCCTCTATTTAATGCTCAGTTCTAGGTTGGCATTAGTACCCTCGACTATTATTAGCACCCTGTTCCATTTTCTGTCTTACCTAAACTCTGACTCCCACACGTTTGTGACAATTTCCACCTTTGACAAGACCTCCTGATATATGTTTTACTTGACCTTGGATAGTGGTATCATAATATGTACATATATATTTATGTTATGCAAATAAATGCAGTCATTCTGTATCTGTCTCTCTCCTTCTGGATAATTTTACTCAACATAATCTTCTCCATGTCCATCCATTTATAGGCAAATATTATAACTTCATTTTCCTAACAGCTTCATAGTATTCCATTGTGTAGATGTACCAAAGCTTCTTTATCCAGTCATCGATTTTCAGGCACTCTGGTTGCTTCCAGATTCTGGCTATTGTGAATAATACTGCTATGAACATAAAAGTAGGGATGGTGTTTTCGCTGCGTATTTTTGGTTTCCCAGAATAGATTCCCAGGGGTGATATGGCTGGGTCAAATGGGAATTCAATTTCTAGTCTTTGGAGGAATGTCCATATTGTTTTCCAGAAAGGCTGTACCAGCCGGCATTCCCACCAACAATGGATGAGTGTCCCCTTTTCCCCCACATCCACTAGTTGTTCTTGCTCTTTTGAATATGTGCCAGTCTCTCACACCGTCTGTTTTTATTCCAATACCACGCTGTTTTAATTACTACTGCCTTGTAGTACAGTTTGAGGTTAGGAAAGGTGATGCCTCTCATCTTCTTTTTCCCAAGTATTGCTTTAGCTATCCGTGGGGTTTATTGTTCCATACAAATTTTTGGAGTGTTTCGTCAATTTCTTTGAAGAATGTCATGGGTTTCCTTATAGGGACTGAAATGAATCTGTACAGAGCTCTAGGGAGTATTACCATTTTGACAATGTTTGATTCTCCCCATCCATGAGCAGGGAATGTGTTTCCATTTTCTCGTGTCCTCTTTTATATCTTGGAGCAGTGTCTCTTGGAGCAATGTCTTGTAGTTTTTTTTTTTGTACAGGTCCTTTACACACTTGGTTAAGTTGATTCCTAGGTATTTGATTTTCTGTGGCACAATTGTGAATGGAATCGTTTCCTTAATATCCCTTTCTCCTTTTTCGTTATTTGTATATGGGAAAACCACCAATTTTTGGGTGTTGATTTTATATCCTGCCACTCTACTATATGTGTCTATTGTTTCTAGGATTTTTTTTGGTAGAGAGTTTAGGGTTCTCTAGGTATAATATCATGTCATCTGCAAATAATGATAGCTTGACTTCTTCCTTGCCTATCTGGATGCCCTTGATGTCCTTTTCTTCTCTGATTGCTATGGCAAGTACTTCCAGTACTATGTTGAATAAAAGAGGTGAAAGTGGGTAACCTTGTGTTGTCCCTGATCTCAGGGGAAGGCTTTCAATTTTTCCCCATTTAGAATGATGCTCACTGTGAGCTTTTGGTAGATGGCTGTAACTATCTTGAGGAAAGTTCCTTCAATTCCCATTTTCTGGAGGGCTTTAATCATGAACGGGTGCTATATTTTGTCAAATGCTTTCTCTGCATCTATTGATAGGATCATACGTTTTTTTTCTCTTATTGATATGATGTATTATTTTGATTGACTTGCGAATGTTGAACCATCCTTGAATTCCCGAGATGAATCCTACTTGGTCACTGTCACTGTCACTGTCTTCCCGTTCATCATCGATTTGCTCGAGCGGGCCCCAGTAACGACTCCATATGTCCTGTCTCATGCTAGTAGAGCCCAAGGCATCTGCTTGCTCCAGAAACATAAAGAGCCTCAATTCATTCCGGAATGAGGTCTATAATTGTTACTGGTATTTGGCATATATATCAAATACAACACGGGTAGCTTGCCAGGCTCTGCCGTGCAGTTAGTATACTCTTGTAGGCATCTCTAAGTCAAGCATTTATTGATGAACCGCGGCCGCAAGCGGCTGCGCTGAGCCGGCACTGATAGGCTGGTCTGCTGCTGGAGGTCTGACGAGAGAGAAGTCCATATGTGGAAAAATGGAGGCCCTCATGGAGTGGGGAGGTCGTCTGGCTTGTTGCGAGGCTCTGCTGGGATGGTGGGCCAGGGCTAGAACCCACCATCCCTCCCGGGCGCCTCGTGAGTGGCTGGTCACAGGGGAGAGCCAGTAGCAGCTCTGCCCCATGTCTGCAAGTCTCTGGACCAGCATACCTGAGCCGGATTTAAGAAAGACTGCTGCAGGGTGGAACTCGATGAGCCGGCGCTGATAGGATGGTCTGCTGGGTGGAGGTCTGACGAGAGAGAAGTCCGGATGTGGAAAATGGAGGCCCTCATGGAGTGGGAGGTCGTCTGGCTTGTTGTGAGGCTCTGCTGGGATGGTGGGCCAGGGCTAGAACCCACCATCCCTCCCGGGCGCCTCGTGAGTGGCTGGTCACAGGGAGAGCCAGTAGCAGCTCTGCCCCATCTCTGCAAGTCTCTGGACCGGCATATGCCGGTCCTACTTGGTCATGATGTATAATCTTGATGAGTATTTGGATTCTGTTTGCTAGTATTTTGCTAGTATCTTTGTTCATCAGGTATATTGGTATGTAGTTTTCTTTCTTTTGTGTTGTCTCTCTCTGCTTTGGGTATCAGGGTGATATGCGCCTCTTAGAAGCTGTTTGGGAGTGTTTCTGTTTCTTCTATTTCCTGGAAGAGCTTGAAAAGGACTGGCAGTAGGTCCTCCTTAAAGGTTTGGTAGAGTTCACTAGTGAATCCATCTGGACCTGGGCTTTGGTGTTTTGGCAGACTTTTAATTACTTTTTCAATTTCCTCAATGGTGATAGGCTTATTCAAGTATTGCAGGTCTTCTTGTTTCAGCCGTGGGAGGTTATAGGACTTCAGGAATCTTTTCATTTTTTTCTAGATTCTCGTGTTTCACGGCATACAGGCTCTCAAAATAATCTCTGATGATCTTTTGGATTTCTGTGGTTTCTGTTGTGATGTCACCATTTTTATTTCTGATTCTGTTTATTTGGGTTCTCTCTTTCCCTGTCATTACAAGTGTTGCCAATGGTTTGTCAACCTTGTTTATTTTTTTTCAAAGAACCAGCTCTTGATTTCATTAATCTTTTAGATTGTTTTTTGGTTTCCAACTCATTGATTTCCTCTCTACGTTTTATTATTTCCTTTTTTCTGCCTGGGTTGGGCTCCTTTTGTTGGTCTTTTTTCTGATGTCTTCAGTTGTGTAGTCAGGTTATTTATGTGGTCCCTTTCTTTTTCCCTGATGAATGCTTGCAGAGCTATAAACTTTCCTCTTAACATGGCTTTTGCTGTGTCCCACAAGTTCTTATAGTTGATGTCTTCATTTTTATTTGTTTCCAGGAATCTTTTGGATTTCCTGTTTGATTTCTTCTATGACCCATTGGTTGTTCAGCAGTGAGCTCTCAGTTTTTCAGTTGTTTGGTTTGACTCCCTGTTTCTGTGTACGGTTAACTTCCATTTTCAGTGCATCATGGTCTAAAAATATAGTTGACTATATTTCTATCTTTTTTATTTTATTGAGGTATGCTTGTGGCTCAGCATGTGGTCTATCTTGGAGAATGTTCCATGTGCACTGGAGAAAAATGTGTACTCAGCTTTTTGGCATGAAAAGCCCTGTATATATCCACTAGCTCTCTTTCTTCCATTTTTTCCTTCAGGGCCAATATTTCCTTGGTGAGTTTCAGTCTTTTGGTTTTTTTTAGTTTCAGTCTTGTTGATCTATCCATAGTTGATAGAGCAGTGTTGAGGTCTCCAACTATTATTGTGCTACTGTTAATGTCTTCTTTGAGGTCTCTTAGCAGTCGTATTAAGTATTTTGCTGGTCCCTCATGGGTGCATATATATTTAATAGTGTAATTTCTTCCTGGTATACATACCCCTTAATTAATAAGAAATGGCTTGAAGTCTATATTATCCGATACTAGTATGGCCACACTGGCCTTTTTGGAGGAGTTGTTTGCATGGAGAATGGTCTTCCAACCTTTGACTTTGAGTCTGTGTTTGCTCTGATTATTCAGATGTGTTTCTTGTAGACAGCAGAATGTTGGGTTCAATTTTTTAATCCATTTTGTCACTCTGTGTCTCTTAATTGGTGCATTTAGACTGTTGACATTGAGAGAGATTATTGTCATCGGATTTTGTGCCATCTTTCTGTTTACACTTGTTGTGTACAGTGCTTCTTAATTTGGCATTTCAAAGTATTAATGACAGTACATCTTCACCACACTTGTACAGTGGAAGCAATGTACAGTGGAATGTACAGTGGAATGTACAGTGGAATGTACAGTGGAAGCTTCTCTTCTTTGGAGAAGCAGGAAGTAGGACAGCTAAGACTGAGTGATGACAGATCCAAGCCATAGAATGCTAGGTTTCTCAGGAAAAATAAAACACTTTAACATAAAAAGTTATGCTTTTTTTTATGAATATGCTACCTGCACGGCAGAGCCTGGCAAGCTACCCATGTTGTATTTGATATGCCAAATACCAGTAACAATTATAGACCTCATTCTGAATGGATTGAGCCTCTTTATGTTCCTGGTGCAAGCAGATCCCCTTGGGCTCTACTAGCATGAGACAGGACATATGGAGATGTTACTGGGGCCCGCTCGAGCAAATCGATGATGAGCGGGAAGACAGTGACAGTGACAGTGAACATAAAAAGTCAAAATAATAATGTCAAAATGTTCACTAAAATTCTAAGTCCCCTGACCTTGGCTTTTCCTACAATGGACCCTTATACTCGTGGAAAGCCCTAGTTGAGATAGTTTATAAAATCCTACCTAACAAGCCAATTTTGCAAAACCCAAGGGCATTCCATTGTGGAACTGCCTGTCCTCCAACTTAGAATCTGTGGTTCCATTTTTTTTACTTTATAGAGTTTTCTCATTTCTCCTTTCATATTTCCCAAATAATAATCTTTTGCTTCACGTTTTATCTTCTAAGACTTCTAAGATTTTTCTTCAAGAGTAAACAGTGAAACTGGGAAACTTGGGCAGAGATCAAGACTTTTTTTCCTGCAAGAAAAAAGTCCTAATCCTCCCTGAGGAACCATAGTCCCCCATAAACTTGTGTGATAGGGACAGAGTCTCCCTCTCCACACATGTAGAGCACATCATACTAACCTCTTAGATTTCAAAAGGAGCATGTCACACATCTCCTGAAACTCTGCTCACTGCCCTACTCCTCTAGGTGAGATTAATCTCCTGACTTTTACAGAACAAGAGACAGAAGTCCCTTCCTTCCACTGAGGCCCCAGCTGTCTCCATTCCAAACTCCACCATTTCACCAGGTCCAGCTACACCTCTCATGTTGGAGTACACACCCTAGTCAAGGCTTCCTGGAGTCTCTGCATCTTGCCAGGCGCTATCTCCTGCAGGTCACATTGCAGATAGAGGGCAGGAAAGCAGTTTGGATCTGTGACTATGTGGTGAAATACCCTTACCATGAAGTCTATGTTAGTTGGTTAAAGTATTTTTATATCATACTACCATGGATGTTCACTGTGGGACTGAAAATCTTACCAGCATATATCTGGCTACGTTGAACCTTCTTTTAAATAAAATGACCCTGCTAAATCAAAGAGGGATGTTGTTTGCCTCCTGGCAAGCAGCATAACTCTCAGTAATTTTAAAGACTAGTACAAAAACTACCCTGAACTGAAGATAAGGATCTCGTGGATGTTTGGAGAAATATATATCTGGCTGTACGATTTCTTGGTACAGATTTTCCCCATGTACTTAATCAGGGTTACATCTTATATCAGATATCCTAACCCCTGTCTCTATAATATGCCTGTAGGAGAGAGCTACAGAAAGATGCAGAGGCTCTGGACAGCCATGACTATGGCATGTACTCCAACACACTCATGAACCACATTGCCAGATACGTGGCCGTGCAACAGTTCTACTCATCAAATCTCACACTACTCATAGTTATACCTTGTATTTTTTGAGTGATGTCAAATAAGGGGAAAAACAATTTTCAATATACTTCTAACTATAAAAATTTACCTTCAGCACAACAGGAGCACAGAAAACCCAATGGGAAAGACATAGAAATCACCAAGTTGGGACCCAAGCGATAGCACAGCAGGGAGGGCATTTGCCTTGCATGCGGCCATCCGGGGTTTGATTCCTATCATCCCATATGGTTCCCCCAACACCGCCAAGAGTAAATCTTCAGCACAGATCCAAGAGTAACCCCCTGTGCATCGCCGGATGTTACCAAAATGCCAAAAAAGGCAAACTTCCTTGGTTTCACCCGGACCACTTGGGCCCTGCGCTGCCGGAAATGTCTGCAACCTCCCCCACAGGTGTGTGTGTGATCCTTGTGTCTCCGCGGACCCAATCAGCCCCAGGGAAGAGCCGGAACTTCTATCAATGGGAACCGAGGCAAACTGCCTTGGTTTCACCCCGGACCCCTTGGGCCCTGCGCCTTCGGGAACGTCTGCATCCTCCCCACAGGTGTGTGTGTGATCCTTGCGTCTCTGCAAACCCAATCAGCTCCAGGAACAGACCAGAACCCTACACCCATATCCCAAAACTCAAAACTGTACAGATGCACTAGCGTGTCCGCACAATTCTCTTACTATCTATCTTGCCTGAGGTACCAGTGAACCTTTGTTCCTAAATCCATGCCACCCACCCAAACTCTGCAAACAGCCCAGACACCTACTAACTGTACTATCTAGTCACAATAATCATAATGATAAAGCAACGCAAAAATTCCATCAAGCTCTGTGAGTGAAGTCACTAGTCCAGATGAGCCAAGCAATACCAATGAGTTGTATAACCCTCTCTGATAAGGAATTTTGGAATGAATTGTTAAGGATGCATAAAGAACTCAAAGAAGCAATGGAATGCAAAATTAATAAAATACAAGAGGACATGAGTGAAGAAATGAGGAAAATGCAAATAGAAATGACAGATATTAAAAATGAGGTAAATGAAATGAAAAACACAGTGGAAGGCCATCATAGCAGAATAATAGCTACTGAAGAAAGAATTAGTGATCTCGAAGACGAGTTCCAAAATTCTTTAAACAAAACCAGAAGATAGAAAAAAAGACTCACACCGAACAAACAACAAGAGATAATCGGGATGAAGCCAGAAGAAACAACATATGGATCATTGGGGTTCCAAATAGCAAGAAGAAAACCCTGATGAAGAAGAAACTGTCAAAGCCATAATTGCTGAGAAGTTCCCGGAACTAAAGAACACTTGCCTCAAGATCCAGGAGGCCCGAAGGATACCAGCTAAAAGAAACCCCAACAAGAATACTCCAAGACACATCTTAATTAAAATGACAAAAAACTATAGATAGAGATAGAATACTGAAAGCAGCAAGATCAAAGAATGAAATCACATACGAAGGAACATCCCTAAAATTTAAACCAGACTTCTCTGATGAAACACTCTGAGCCCGAAAACAATGGTGGAATATTGTGAAAAGGCTCAATGAACTGCAAGCCTCACCAAGAATTCTTTACCCGGCCAGACTCACATTCAGATATGAAGGAAAGATACAAAGCTTCATGGATAAGCAACAACTCAGGAACTTCATGGACTCAAAACCAACTTTAAAAGAAGGACTGAAGGGTCTACTGTAATACGACCAAACCCAAAAAGCACAACAAGCACAAACAGAAAGATAGATAGCACAAAATCCGAGACAATAATCTCTCTCAATGTCAATGGTCTAAATGCACCAATTAAGAGACACAGAGTGACAAAATGGATTTAAAAATTGAACCCAACATTCTGTGTCTACAAGAAACACATCTGAATAATCAGAACAAACACAGACTCAAAGTCAAAAAAAAAAAAAGATTTGGAAGACCATTCTCCACTCAAACAAATCCTCCAAAAGGCTGGTGTGGCCATATTACTATCAGATAATATAGACTTCAGGCTGAAAAAAGTTAGAAGGGACAATGAAGGGCATTTCTTATTATTTAAGGGTATGGAAACCAGGAACAAATTACACCACTAAACATATATACACCCACGAGGGACCATCAAAATACATAAAACAACTGCTAAGAGACCTCAAAGAAGACACTAATAATAATAGTTGGAGACTTCCACACTCCTCGATCATCTATGGATAGATCAACAAGACTGAAACTCACAAAGGAAATATTGGCCCTGAAGGAAAAAATGGAAGAAAGAGAGCTAGTGGATATATACAGGGCTTTTCATGCCAAGAAAGCTGAATACACATTTTTCTCTAGTGCACATGGAACATTCTCCAAGATAGACCACATGCTGAGCCACAAAAGCATACCTCAATAAAATAAAAACGATAGAAATTGTGTCAGCTATCTTTTCAGACCATGATGCACTGAAAATGGAAGTTAACAGTACACAGAAACAGGGAGTCAAACCAAACACCTGGAAACTGAACAGCTCACTCCTGAACAACAAATGGGTCATAGAAGAAATCAAACAGGAAATCTGGAAGCATCCAGAGTGCCCGAAAACGATAACTGGATAAAGAAGCTTTGGTACATCTACACAATGGAATACTATGCAGCTGTTAGGAAAAATGAAGTTATAAAATTTGCCTATAAATGAATGGACATGGAGAAGATTATGTTGAGCGAAATTAGCCAGAAGGAGAGAGATAGATACAGAATGACTGCATTTATTTGCATAACATAAATATATATGTACATATTATGATACCACTATCCAAGGTCAAGTGAAACATATATCAGGAGGTCTTGTCAAAGGTGGAAATTATCAAAAACGTGTGGACGCCAGAGGTTAGGTAAGACAGAAAATGGAACAGGGTGCTAATAATAGTTGAGGGTACTAATGCCAACCTAGAACTGAGCATTAAATAGAGGCAAAAGGATACACATGACAACCTTTTAATGTATATTCTGTAATCCATAGTCTGGAAGGGAAGGAAAAGAGAGAGAGAAAGGGAAAGAAATAAAGAACCTGCCATGGAGGTGGGCTGGGGAAGGGGGAGGGAACCGGGACGTTGGTGGTGGGAGATGGGCACTGGTGGAGGGATGGGTGCTGGAACACTGTATGACCAAAACCCAAATATGAACTTTTTAATTGTAAAAAAAAAAATAGAAAGAAATCCAAAGATTTCTGGAAACAAATGAAACTGAACCACTCCTTTTTCCACATACGGACTTCCCCCCGTCAGAACTCCACCCAGCAGACCAGCCTATCAAAGCCCGGCTTGTGCGGCCGCTTGTGGCCATGCTTTCATCAATAAATGCTGGATTTTGAGATGACTACAAGAGTATGCTACCCACACTGCAGAGCCTGGCAAGCTACCTGTGTCGTATTTGATATGCCAGATACCAGTAACAATTATAGACCTCATTCCCATGACCTGATGGAATGGTTTGAGGCTCTTTATATTCCTGGAGCAAGCAGATGCCTTTGGGCTCTACTTGCATGAGACAGGTAATATGGAGATGCTACTGGTGCCCGCTTGAGCAAATCGACAAGAACGGGAAGATAGTGACAGTGATAGAAATGAAAATGAAGGCATCAACTATAAGAACTTGTGGGACACAGCAAAGCCGTGTTAAGAGGGAAGTTTATAGCTCTGCAAGCATTCATCAGGAAACAAGAAAGGGCCCACATAAATAACCTGACAACACAGCTGAAGACATTAGAAAAATACCAACAAAAGGAGCCCAACCCAGGCAGAAAAAAAAGGAAATAATAAAACTTAGAGAGGAAATCAAGAGTTGGAAACCAAAAAAACAATCCAAAAGATTAAAGAAACCAAGAGCTGGTTCTTTGAAAAAATAAATAAGATTGACAAACCATTGGCAAGACTTATAAGGACAGGGAAAGAGAGAACCCAAATAAACAGAATCAGAAATAAAAATGGTGGCATCACAACAGAAACCACAGAAATCCAAAAGATCATCAGAGATTATTTTGAGAGCCTGTATGCCGTGAAACACTAGAATCTAGAAGAAATGGATCAATTCCTGAAGTCCTATAACCTCCAACGGCTGAAACAAGAAGACCTGAAATACCTTAATAAGCCTATCACCATTGAGGAAATTAAAAGAGTAATTAAAAGTCTGCCCAAACACCAAAGCCCAGGTCCAGATGGATTCACTAGTGAACTCTACCAAACCTTTAAGGAGGACCTACTGCCAGTCCACATATCACCCTGATACCCAAAGCAGGGAGAGACAACACAAAGAAAGAAAACTACAGACCAATATCCCTGATGAACACAGATGCTAATATCTTCAACAAAATACTAGCAAACAGAATCCAAAAGACTCAGCAAGAAGATTACACATCATGACCAAGTAGGATTCATCTTGAGAATGCAAAGATAATTCAACGTTCGCAAGTCAATCAACATAATACATCATATCAATAAGAGAAAAAATAAAAACCATATGATCCTATCAATAGATGCAGAGAAAGCAATTGACAAGATCCAGCACCCGCTCATTATTAAAACCCTCCAGAAAATGGGAATTAAAGGGACTTTCCTTAGGATAGTTACAGCCATCTACCAAAAGCCCACAGTGAGCATCATTCTAAATGGGAAAAATTGAAAGCCTTCTCCCATGGATCAGAGACAAGACAAGGTTGCCCACTTTCACCTCTTTTATTGAACATAGTACTGGAAGTACTTGCCATAGCAATCAGAGAAGAAAAGGACATCAAGGGCATCCAGATAGGCAAGGAAGAAGTCAAGCTATCATTATTTGCAGATGACATGATATTATACCTAGAGAACCCTAAACTCTCTACCAAAAAACTCCTAGAAACAATAGACACATATAGTAGAGTGGCAGGATACAAAATCAACACCCAAAAGTCAGTGGTTTTCCTATATATAAATAACGAAAGAGAAGAAAGGGATAATAAGGAAACGATTCCATTCACAATAGTGCCACAGAAAATCAAATACCTAGGAATCAACTTAACCAAGTAAAGGACCTATACAAAGAAAACTACAAGACACTGCTCCAAGAGATAAAAGAGGACAAAAGGAAATGGAAACATATTCCCTGCTCATGGATGGGGAGAATCAACATTGTCAAAATGGTAATACTCCCTAGAGCTCTGTACAGATTCAATGCAGTCCCTAAAAAGGAAACCCATGACATTCTTCAAAGAAATTGACCAAACACTCCTGAAATTTGTATGGAAGAATAAACTCCCAAGAATAGCAAAAGCAATCTTCAGGAAAAAGAAGATGGGAGGCATCACCTTTCCCAACCTCAAACTGTACTACAAGGCTTTGTATGGAAGAATAAACTCCCAAGAATAGCAAAAGCAATCTTCAGGAAAAAGAAGATGGGAGGCATCACCTTTCCCAACCTCAAACTGTACTACAAGGCAGTAGTAATTAAAACAGCATGGTATTGGAATAAAAACAGACCTGTGGACCTATGGAATAGAATTGAGTATCCTGGCACCCAACCTCAAACACATGATCATTTAATCTGTGATAAAGGTGCAAAGAGTCCAAAATGGAGTAAGGAAAGCCCCTTCAACAAGTGGTGTTGGGAAAACCGGGCAGCGACATGTAAAAAAATGAATTTGGACCTGTATCTAACACCATGCACAAAAATCAGATCAAAATGGATTAAAGATCTCAATATCAGACTTGAATCCATAAAGTACGTTGAAGAAAATGTAGGAAAAACCCTCCACGACATTGACGCTAAAGGCATCTTCAAAGGTGAAACATCACTAACAGAGCAACTAGAAGAAAAGATAAACATATGGGACTACATGAAACTAAAAAGCTTCTGCACCTCAAAAGAAATAGTGACTAAGATACAAAAGCAGTTCACAGAATGGGAAAGAATATTCACCCAATATCCATCTGATAAGGGGTTAATATCCAGGATATATCAGGCACTGGTAGAACTTTACAAGAAGAAAACAAACAAACCCACAAAAATGGGGGAGAAGAAAGGAACAGAAACTTCAACAAGGAAGAAATTCGAATGGCCAAAAAAGATATGAAAAACTTCTCATCATCACTAATCATCAGAGAGATCCAAATCAAAACAACAATGAGATATCATTTTACACCACAGAGACTGGCACATATTCAAAAGAGCAAGAACAACAAGTGCTGGCGTGGATGTGGGGAAAAGGAGACACTCATCCATTGTTGGTGGGAATGCCGGCTGGTACAGCCTTTCTGGAAAACAATATGGACATTCCTCCAAAGACTAGAAATTGAACTCCCATTTGACCCAGCCATACCACTCCTGGGAATCTATTCTGGGAAACCAAAATCTGGAAGCAACCAGAGTGCCTGAAAATCGATGTCTGGATAAAGAAGCTTTGGCACATCTACACAATGGAATACTATGCAGCTGTTAGGAAAAATGAAGTTATAATATTTGCCTATAAATGGATGGACATGGAGAAGATTATGTTGAGTGAAATTATCCAGAAGGAGAGAGACAGATACAGAATGACTGCATTTATTTGCATAACATAAATATGTATGTACATAGTATGATACCAATACCCAAGGTCAAGTGAAACATATATCAGGTGGTCTTGTCAAAGGTGGAAATTATCACAAACGTGTGGGAGTCAGAGGCTAGATAAGAAAGAAAATGGAACAGTGTGCTAACAATTGTGGAGGGTACTAATACCAACCTAGAACTTTGCATTAAATACAGGCAAAAACATACACATGACAACCCTTTAATGTATGTTCTGTAATCCATAGTCTGGAAGGGAAGGAAAAGAGAGAGAGAAAGGGAAAGAAATAAAGAACCTGCTATGGATGCAGGCTGGGGAAGAGGGAGAGGGAACCCGGTAGTTGGTGGTGGGAGATAGGCACTGGTGGAGGGATGGATGCTGGAACACTGTATGACCAAAACCCAAAACAAACTTTTTAATTGTAAAAAAAAATGCCAAAAAAATTCAAGTTAAAAAAAAGAATAACGGGAAGAGGGTTGGGATAGAGCAATAGCAAAGCAGGTAGTGCATTTGTCTTGCACATGGCCATTCCAGATTCTAGTCCCAGCATCCCATATGGTCCCCTGAGCACTGCCAGGACTAATTCCTCTGTTATAGACCCAGGAGTAACCCCTGAGCATTGCCGGGTGTGTCCCAAAATTTAAAAAAAAAAGAAAAGAAAAGAAAAAGAAAAAAAATCCACCAGGTTAAAAAAAAGGGGGGCAGAGCAATAGCACAGTAGGTAGGGCATTTTCCTTGCACATGTCCATCCCAGGTTTTAGCCCTGGCATCCCATATGGTCCCTCGAGCACCACCAGGAATAATACCTGAGTTCAGAGCCAGGAGTAACCCCTGAGCATTGCCAGGTATGAAAGAAAAAAAAGAAGAAATCCACTAAGTCCAATGAGCTTAAACAACACAGAAGGCTTTATCATCACCAACCAACTCAGAAAATCCTCAGGAAATTATTTTAGTGACAGCAATGTGGTCTTGCTCCATGGCATAAAAGAAACAATGGCACAGTCAGCAAGGCCAACAAAGCACAAGGAAATATGAGTGCTGAAATAAGAAAACTATAAGCAGAAATGGAAAGTGATAGTCAACAGAAGCTCTGAACAGCAAAATAACAGCAGCTGCACAAGAGATCAAAGAGTTTCGAGATGGAGGAAACCACTAGGAAACACAGAAGGCAGAAAATATTCAGGGTCTCCCACCATTATCATTCTGTCAGTATGTTTCTTTAGATCTATTAGCAGTTGTTTTGTTAAATTTTCTGTGCCTTCATTTGGTGCATAAATGTTGATAAGCTTAAGTCCTGTGATCTATTTACCCCTTAAGTAGTATCTATTAATCATCCTTCTCTCGTTGCTTTCTCTAGCTTAAATATTCTTTTGTTCAAGTCTCTTTTTCTTTTTTAATATTTTATTATACCACCGTGAGATATACAGTTACAAGATGTTCATGTTTGAGTTTTGGTTCACAGTGTTCCAGCACCCATCCCTCCACCCATGCCCATTTCCCACCACCAAAGTTCCCACTTCCCTCTCCCTTCCCCCAGCCTACCTCCATGACAGACTCTTTTTCTCCTTTCTTCCTTCCTTCCTTCCTTCCTTCCTTTCTTCCTTTCTTCCTTCCTTCCTTTCTTCCTTCCTTCCTTCCTTCCTTCCTTCTTTCCTTCCTTCCTTCCTTCTTTCCTTTCTTTCTTTCTTTCTCTCTCTTTCTCTCTCTCCTCTCTCCTCTCTCTTCCTCTCTCTCCTCACGTCCCTTTCTTACACATTGTGGATTGTAATACATACATTTTGAGGTTATCATATGTATCTTTCTGCCTATATTCAATGCTCAGTTCTCGGATGTTATCACCATATTCTATGATTATCAGTACGCTGTCCCCTTCTCTGTCTTACCTATCCTTTGACTCCCACATGTTTGTGGTATACCAGGTTTTGAAATATCGCACAGGTGCCCATGCACCACAGGGATCGGGCTGTCCAGCTGTGGAGTCAAGAGGACAACTGTGGTTGTGTTGCCCAAGGCTTTCTGACTTCTGGGAGCCTGGCGGAGGACAGGCCAAAGAGCAAAGGCCTGCCCCCACCCCAAGACGACCCATCAATCTAGCACAGGGCAGGCAGGTAGAGACTCTGCTTGCACCTGAATACCTGTTGTCCAGTCGAGAGCCTCAGGAGCAGTTCTGGGTGGGGCTGCCAGGTCTTTATGGAGGGAGCCGAGGTGGGGCAGATGGCCCCAGTCCAGGCTCCCTAAAAACCTGGTTGGCGTAGTTGCCAAGTTCCGCATGCCTGAGCTTGGATTCAGCTTCTCTCTTGGGTCGGGCTGTATCCAGTTGTGGTGTCTGGACCAGAGGGTCACTGTGGTTGTGTTGTTTGAGGTTTTGTGACTTCTTCTTTTCTTAAATTTGCTTTCTGAGTTTCTAGAACATGATTTGTTCCACTAGTTTGATGAACCGTGCAGCCGCTTGCAGCTGCACGACATGGGGAGAGTCGGATGGCAGCTCTCCCCCCCATATGTCTGAGTCTCTTATGATGGCCCATAACCCTAAGGCATTTGTGTGCAGGTCCATGAAGCCTCCCGGATGGGACAGAGAGGAGAACAGGGAACCCAGCTCCGTCTCCACAAACGCCCGCTGACTTCCGCCTCCGAGAGCTCCCTACCTGGACTTGAACTCGGCTTCTCTGCTGAGCTGGACTTGTGATCAGCATCTCTCTTAGGTGGGCTCTGATGAGCTGTGGAGTCCAGACCACAAAAATGGTGGCTATTATGGTGAGCGAGTGCTTCCAAGGCCCTACAGAGGCAATGGGCTGGGACCAAAACCCATTCTGCCTTCTGGGAGCCTCATGGTCTCTAGCTTAAATATTATTTGATCTGATACATGTGTGGCCATGTTTACTTTGTTTTATTAGCATGTAGGATTATCTTCCACCCCTTCACTTTGAACCTTCACTTTGAACCTTCACTTTGAACCTGTGTTTGCTGAAGGCAACAATATTTTGAATTTTGTTTTCTGATCCATCTAATAACTTTGTGCTTTTCAAAATGAGAGAAATAAATCTGATTCTACTGAAGATTGAAATGGGACAGTTAATCAGGTACTTCAGAGATGAGTACATTTTTCAACAGAGGTCCAAGTTGAGATATTTTACTGTGCAAGTCATGTGAGCCCACAGATAAAAAGGCAACATTGGACAAAGGGGGCCGAGTGCCCAGAGTGCGCCGAACTGACGCTGGGATGCCTGTCACCTCCCTACCCCCTGCTAATGCCCTCCAATCACTATGTCACCCCCAATCTCAGGTGTGTGATCGTCCCCTGTACCAGCAGACCCCCAGACCCCAGTCCAAAGTCCGAAGACATTACAAAGGGAGTCAAGAGATGCCTGAAATCTCCCTCCCCCACTGCTGCCTTCCAATCAATCTGCCACCCCCCAATCTCAGGCCTCACATCAAAAATTCAAAATCACATGGATACTATTGTGTCCACGCGAATTACTTGGTAGACAGTGTTATAAGATTTCAGTGAACATAGGACCCAACATTTCTTTCCTTCCACAAAGCTCTGGAAACAGCCTAAACACTCCCTAACTGTACTATCTAACCACACAAGCTCACACAGCTTGCAACCTGCAAAAGGTCGTAATGGTAAAGCAATGCAGAACTCCACCAAGCTCAGTGAATGACGCTGCTAGTCCAGTTGAGCCAAGCAATAACGATGAGCTATATAACATCTCTGATAAGGAATTTAGGAAAGAACTGTTAAGGATGCATAAGGAGCTCAAAGAAGCAATGAAATACAAATTCAATAAAATAGAAGAGGATATGAAAGCAGAAATGAGGAAAATGCAAACAAAAATACAAGCAGATATGACAGATATTAAAAACGTGGCAAGTGAAATTAAAAACTCACTGGAAGCCCTCCACAGAAGAGTAATGATGCTGAAGAAAAAGTTAGTGAGCTCCAAGACGACATGCAGAGAATCTCTAGACAAAAGCAGAAAATGTAAAAGAGGCTCACAATAAACGAACAGACAACAAGAGATAATTGGGATGAAGTTAATAGGAATAACATAAGGATCATTGGGGTCCCAAACAGATAAGATGAGCTGGATGAAGAAGCAACTGTCAAAACCATCATTGCTGAAAAGTTCCCAGAATTAAAGAGTACTTGCTCCTGGATTCAGGAAGCCCGAAGGGTACCAACTAAAAGAAATCCCAATAAGAATACTCCAAGACACATTCTAATTAAAATGGCAAAAACCATAGATAGAGATAAAATACTGAAAGCAGCAAGATCAAAGAAGGAAATTACATACAAAGAAGCATCCCTAAGAATCACAGCAGACTTTTCAGATGAAACACTCCAAGTCCAAAGACAATGGTGGAATATTGTGAAAAGACTTGATGAAATGAAGGCCCTCACCAACCCAGCTAAACTCACAATCATATTTGAAGGAAGATACACCACTTCATGGATAAGCAACAGCTAGAAAACTTCATAGACTCAAAATCAACTTGAAAAGAACTGAAAGGTCTTTTAAAAAGAACTGAAAGGACTCAAACCCAACTTGAAAAGAACTGTAAGATAAGACAAACCCCAAAAGCAAAACAATTTCCCTTTTCAATTGAAGCATCGTGATTTACAAAGTAAAACGGTTTTCATAATACCGTTGATAGAAAGATTCATACTTCAACACCACTCCCACCACCAGTGTGTTCCCATCACCAAAGACTCTCATTTCCCACCCACCCCCAATTCCCATGCCTGCTCCCTCAGCTGTCAATAATTACATTGACTGTTAATGCACATACATGGTAATGTTATTGATAAGTCCATGTTACCCCCTCTGACTGGTTATGGGAGAATGTAGCCAAATTCTGTTCTTGAATTTATTTTCTGAGTTTCTAGAACATGGTTAGTTTCTACTAGTTTGATGTACAGCGTGGCCACAAAGTAGCTGCACGCCTTGCAGAGAGCCAGATGGCAGCTCTGCCCCATGTGTTTCTGTCTCTGCATCATGGCCAACAACCCAGAGGCAATTCATGGGAAGTTCCACTGACCTCCCAGGAAGGGGAAAGGGACCCCAGCTCCATCTCCAAGGAAGCCTTATCACTTTAGCCACTGAGACCCACATACCTGGGCTTGAAATTGGCTGTTCTGTTGCATGGAGCTCTGATGAGCCGGGCTTGAAATCAGCTTCTCTCTCTTGGGTGGGGCTCTGATGAGCTGTGGAGTCTGGATGTTGAAAATGGCTGCGATTATGATGAGCGAGTTGCCTCAGGCTACTTCCAAGAACACAAGTTTAAACAGAAAGATGGCACAAAATCACGTGACAATAATCTCTCTCAATGTCAATGGTCTAAATGCACCTATTAAGAGGCACAGAGTGACAAAATGGATTAAAAACTGAATCCATTATTCTGCTTCCTACAAGAAATGCATCTGAATAATCAAAGCAAACTCAAAGTCAAAGACTACAAGACAATTCTCCACGCAAAAAATCTCCAAAAGGCTGGTGTGGCCATAATTGGATCTGACAACATAGACTTCAGGCTAAAAAGGGACATTGAAGGTCATTTCTTAATAATCAAGGGATATGTATATCAGGAAGAAATTATATTCCTAAACATATACATACCCATATACACACTGGCACAGGCCGGCCGCATGCAAGGCAAATGCCCTACCCGCTGGGCTATCGCTCTGGCCCCTCATCTTGTTCATCTTATCCTGGTCCGGTATCCTGGGTGGAGAGGCATCAGCACCTGGGGTGGAGGGGCATATTATACTGGCTTTACTGACCTCTGCTAGGGGAATCTGTTGGGGCAAGCTATTCATCCTTTCCATAGAACTTTATTTTCCCAGGGGCCGGAGAGATAGCCCAGTGGGTAGGGCGTTTGCCTTGCAAGCGGCCAGCGGCCGCCCGGGTTCAATCCTCGCATCCCATATGGTCCCCCGAGCACCGCTGGGAGTGATTCCTGAGTGCAGAGCCAGGAGAAACCCCTGAGCGTTGCTGGGTGTGACCCAGAAAGCAAAAAAAAAAAAAGAAAAGAAAAGAAAGAAAGAACTTTATTTTCCTGTTGATGGGGCCTGGGCCATACCTTTGGTGCTCACAGAATCCTTTGCAGTGCTGGTGTGAAATCAGGGTTGGACACATGCAAGGCAGACGTCTGACCCCATAACTTTGTCTCTCCAGCCCTACAGGGAGAATATTATTACACTACTATGAGAGGGGTGCGCCCGCATGGCAGAGCCTGGCAAGCTGTCCGATGCATGTTCGATATGCCAAATCCAGTAACAGAAATGTTTAGGAAATGTTACTGGCGCCTGCTAGCAAATCGATGAATAACGGGATTCAAGTGATCAAGTGATCAAGTGATACACACCCAATGAGGGGCCAGCAAAATACTTAAAACAACTGCTAATAGATTTCAAAGAAGACATTGACAGTAACACAAACTGTATTTGGAGACTTCAACACTGCTCTATCAACTCTTGATAGATTGACAAGACTGAAACTCACCAAGGAAATACTGACCCTGAAGGAAAAAATAGAACAGGACTGGTAGATAAGAGCTTTTTATCCCCAAAAAAGATGAATACACATTTTCCTCTAGTGCACATGGAACATTCTCCAAGATAGATCACATACTGAGCCACAAAACATGCCTCCATAAAATAAAGAAGATAGAAATTGTGTCAACTATTTTTTTGAAGATGATGCACTAAAAATAGAAGTTAATTGCACACAGAATCGGAGAATCATACCAAACACCTGGAAACTAAATAGCTCACTGATGAAAACCAGCAGATCATAAAGGAAATCAAAGAGGAAATCCAAAAATTCCTGGAAACAAATGAGCCTGAAGACACGAACTATGAGAACTTATGCGATACAGTGAAAGCAGTGTTAAGAGGAAAGTTCATAGCTATGCAAGCATGAATCAGGAAAGAATGGGCTATCATAAACAGTCTGACCTCACAGCTTAAGATCTTAGAAAGCGACCAACAAAAGGAGCCCAACCCAGGCAGTTTTATTATAAATAATAAAATAATAATAATAATAATAATAAAATATAATAAGTTTTATTATTATAAATAATAAAACTTAGAGCAGAAATCAACAAGCTGGAATCCCAAAAACCAATCCGAAAGATCAATGAAACCAAGAACTAGTTCTTTGAAAAAATAAACAAGGTTGACAAACCACTTGCAAGGCTAGTAAGAAAAGGGAAATTGAAACCAAATAAATAGAATCAGAAATGAAAAGGGGAATTGTCGGGCGCTCCGCCGGGTCCCCGACAGTGCCAGGAAGCGAGTTCCCTTCTACCTCCGAAGCCGGCGAGGAACGGATGAAAACTCAGGAATCCGATGCAGTTTTAATAGGCTTTACTTATCACAGGTTCAGGCATACAAATCAGCAAAAGGAAAAACCCGATGCTTAGGATTCCAGGCTAGAACCCCAGCCACGTGTAGGCCAAGATGGCGACCACCACGTGTAAAAGCTTCCAAGGGGAATGCACGCTCACAAGGAGAGAGATCCCACAAGGAAGAAAGAAGCGAGAGCGGGAACCGGCTAGTTTATATCCCTGTAACTCAGACCTTCCTCCCACTGTTATGGAAAGCAGGGAGGGTCCAATGCCCTTAGGTAATCCCTCCCTGCACCTCACCTAGGGCCTTACTGTGCTAATGTTTTGAGCCGAAATCTGCTTAGGAATGCCTTTGTAGTGTAGAGAAGGGGGTTTCTGAGATGGCATGTCTCTGTACCTTGACCAACACCAATGCCAGTTAAATATTTCTCCAAGCCTTCACAAGTCTCCTCTACTTCATTGTAGTTTTATATTTTAGTTGCCTTTGAGTATATTAGGGAGCCATGCTTGTTTGCTTGGAAGCAAACAGCATTTCTCTCTGGTCTAATTACTTAGGTGTCCTACGTGGCCAGGCTAATATGCTGGTAAGATCTAGCTAGTCCCACGATGATTGTGACAGCATGGGAGAATATTTATACCAGCTAGTACAGCATACATGGTCGGATAAACTGCCACATTTAGACTACCCCCTTATCTACGGAGTGATTTGCGGGAGGCAATCCAGAGCAGATGCAGCGGCCCTTAGGAGTCCTGCAACAGGGAATATCACAACAGAAACCACAGAAATTCAAAAGATCATCAGAGATTACTTTGAACTCTGATGATCTTTTGAATTTCTTGTTTGTATGCCACAAACAAGATAATCTAGAAGAAATGGACAAATTCCTGAATTCTTACAGTCTCCCAAGGCTGCAACAAGAAGACTTGGAATACCTGAACAAACCTATCACCACTGAGGAAATTGAATCAGTATTCAAAATTCTACCCAAACACAAAAGCCCATGTCCAGGTCAGTGAATTCTTCTTTAAAGAAAACAAATTGCCAGTCTGTTTCAAGCTCTTCAAGGAAATTGAAGAAACAGAAATACTACCTAAAATTTTGTGAGCGTCTGTGAGACAGACATGGGGCAGAGCTGCTACTTGCTCTCCCTGTGCCCAGCTGATTGTGAGGCTCCCGGGAGGCATGGCGGGTTCTAGCCCTGGCCTGCCACCCCAGAAGAGCCCTCACAATAAGTCAGACCACCCTCCCCTACTCCATGGGGCCCACCATTTTCCACATCCGGACTTCCCTCTCGTCCACAACTCCACCCAGCAAACCAGACTCACAGCTCGGCTCGCGAGGCCGTTAGCAGCCACACGGTTCATTAATAAATGCTTTATTTAGAGGTGACTACACCAGTATTCTAAATAAATGCTTTATTTAGAGGTGACTACACCCGCATGGCAAGCCTGGCAAGCTGCTTGTGTAGTATTTGATATGCCAAATACCAGTAACATTTATATTATGTCATTCCCAGACCTAATATAATTATTTGAGGCTCTTTATGTTCCTGGAGCAAGCAGATGCCTTTGGGTTCTACTAGCATGAGACAGGACATATGGAGATATTACTGGTGCCCACTCTAGCAAATAGATGATTAATGGGAAGATAGTGATAGTGATAGTGATAGTGATAGTGATAGTGTGAGGAACATATCGCCCTGATATCCAAATCAGACAGAGACATCACAAAAAAGGAAAACTACAGACCAATCTCCCTAATAAACACAGACGCTAAGATCTTCAGCAAAATACTAGCAAATAGAATGCAAAGACTCATCAAAAAGATTATACACCATGATCAAATAGGATTCATCCCAGGAATGCTGAGATGGTTCAACATCCGCAAGTCAATCAACATAATACACATCAATAAGAGGAAAAATTATGTGTGCAATTAACTTCTATTTTCAATGCATCATCTTCGAAAAAATAGTTGACACAATTTCTATCTTCTTGATTTTATGGAGGTATGTTTTGTGACTCACAGACATGGGGCAGAGCTGCTACCAGCTCTCCCTGTTTCCAGCCACTCACGAGGGGCCTGGGAGGGATGGCAGGTTCTAGCCCTGGCCCGCCACCCCAGCAGAGCCTCGCAACAAGCCAGATGACCCCCACTCCACGAGGGCCGCCATTTTCCACATCCGGACTTCCATCTCATCAGAACTCCACCCAGCAGAAGAGCCTATTACAGCCCGGTTCGTGTGGCCATAAGCGGCGGTGCAGTTCATCAATAAATGCTGGATTTAGAGGTGACTACAAGAGTATGCCACCCACACGGCAGAGCCTGGCAAGCTCCCTGTGTTGTATTTGATATTCCAAATACCAGTTACAATTATAGACCTCATTCCCATGACCTGATGGAATGGTTTGAGGCTCTTTATGTTACTGGAGCAAGCAGATGCCCTTGGGCTCTACTAGCATGAGACAGGACATAAGGAGCAAATCGATGATGAACGGGAAGACAGTGATATAGTGAAGAGGAAAAATAAAACCATATGATCATATCAATAGATGCAGAGAAAGCATTTGACAAGATCCAACACCCATTCAAGATAAAAAAAAAACTCTTTGTAAAATGGGAATTGATGGAACTTTCCTCAATATAGTCAAAGCCATCTACTCCAAGCCCACGGCTAGCATTATTCTCAATGGGGAAAACTGAAAGCCTTCCCCTAAGATCGGGGGACAAGACAAGGTTGCCCACTCTCAAACTTCTATTCAATATAGTACTGGAATTACTAGCCATAGCAATCATAGAAGAAAAGAACATTAAGGGGATCCAGACAGGAAAGGAAGAAGTCGAATTGTCACTACTTGTAAATGATATAATATTATACCATAGAACCCTAAACTCTACCAAAAAGCCCTAGAAATAATAGATTCCTATAGTGGAGTGACAGGATACAAAATAAATACCCAAAAGTCCATGGCTTTCCTATATGCAAATAATGAATGAGAAGAAAGGAATTTTCTTTTTTGCTTTTTTGGGTCATACCCAGCAATGCTCAGGGGTTACTCTTCACTCAGGAATTACTACTGGCGGTGCTTGGGGGACCATGTGGGATGCCAGGAATTGAACCCAGGTCGGCTGTGTACAAGGCAAACGGCCTACTTGCTGTGCTATTGCTCTGGCCCCTGAGAAGAAAGGAATATTAAAGAAACAATCCCATTCACAATTGCGCCATAGAAAAGTTCTCTTCATCACTAATCATCAGGGAAATGCAAATCAAAAAGATGCAAATCAAAACAATGAGGTATTATTTCATGCCACAGAGACTGGCACACATCCAAAGGATCAAGAACAACTAGTGCTGGCGTAGATGCGGAGAGAAAGGGACTCTCATCCACTTTTGGTGGGAGTGCCATCTGGTCCAGCTCTTTTGGAAAACAATACAGACATTCCTCCAAAAACTAGATATTGAGCTCCCATTTGACTCAACAATACCCTCCTTGGAATATACCCTGGAGACCCAAAAAACACAGAAGAAACACTATCTGCACTTCAATGTCCATCGCAGCACCATTCACAATAGACAGAATCTGGATACAACCTGGAAGTCTTCTTCCCAAGAACAGAAGACTGGCTAAAGAAACTGTGGTACATCTACACAACGGAATACTATGCAGCTGTCAGAAAAGTCACAAAATTTACATGCAAATGATGGACATGGAGAATATCATGCTGAGTGAAATCAGTCAGTCAGAAGTTAAAGGATAGATATAGAACACACTACATTCATTAGTGGGATATAAATATATACTAGTGCTTTACTAATTGTGGGAAATTTTTATGCCACACTACAACTGAACATTGAATGTACACAAAGAGATGATGATAATACCTAAATGTCTGTAGAGCAAACCACAATGAGTAAGCAAAACAAAGAGAGAAAGAGAGAGAGAAGAGATAAGAAGAGGAATAGTGCCTGCTATAGAAGCAGGCTGGGATGAGGGGGAGGGAATTTGGGGATTGGTGGTGGGAATAGGGCACTGGTGGAGTCCCCCCACCAGTGGCAGGATGGGTGCTGGAAAAAGTATGACTGAAACCCAATCATGAACATCTTTTTAATTGTATATCGCAAGGTGGTATAATAAAATATTTTTTAAATAAAATAAAATAAATTTAAAAAATAAAATAAAATACAACACTGTCATAATGGGAATGAAGCAAGAAAATATCTGTACTAAACTACTATGGCACGAGAGTATGAATTTATCAAATTTTACATATTGCATATACACTTCCATAGATTTTTATATTATAATTTTTAAAAAAGGTAACAAACCAGCTTCAATCTAATATTCAACACAATTTAGTGCATAACCAGACTTTGGAGATGACCACAGGAGGCACATTGGGAAGCAGTGACAGTGGCAGACAGTAAAGGGGTCTATGACAGAATCATTCTATTGCTAAGGGTTCTTCTATTGGAAAGTGGGAGACCCAATGGAATCTCCCTGTAATCTGAAAAGGGCTTGCAGACAGGGCCTCATCATCCCTATGACTAGAGCACAGGGGTTATGCCTGCTGTGCTGATAGGGCTCTCTGTGATTTTGCAGAGGAAGCACTAAGCATAGGTGGAGCAGTTGTGTGTCCTGGGAAGGGGCCAGAGGAACACCTCTTATTGAAGCAAATGGGTGACATTTTATCAGCTGTGTAACCTGGGCAAGAAAATCAACATGTTTGGGGCTGGAGCGATAGTCCAGTGGATAGGGCTTTTACCTTGCACGGCGCGGCCTCTGCCGGACTGGGTTCGATTCCCGGCATCCCATATGGTCCCCCCAGCACCGCCAGGAGTAATTCCTGAGTGCAAAGCCAGGAGTAGCCCCTGAGCATTGCCGGGTGTGACCCAAAAAAAAAAGGCAAAAAAAAAAAAAAAAAAAGAAAATCAACATGTGCAAGAGCATGGACAGGTGGATGTTCCCTTGATTCCTTCAAACTCTGCAGTCTTGATCACTTGATCACTTGAATCCCGTTATTCATCGATTTGCTCGAGCGGGCGCCAGGAACATTTCCATTGGACCCTATCACGTGCCAATGTAGCCCAATGGCATCTCGTTGATTCAGGAATATGAAGAGCCTCAAACCGTTCCTTCAAGGTCTTGACAAGGAAGTCTGACCATCTTGTAGGTCGGCGGCCACATGATCTTTTGACATCCCGTAAGATCCAGTCGGTAACGACTCTAGTGTCCAGCGGTTGTCTCAAATCGCATTACATGTCCAGCCCATCTGATTTTTGATGCCTTGGCAAACGAGGCAGCATCCCTGATTCTGGAATAGCGACGGAGGTCAGAACTCCGGATTCCTTCACTCACTTGAGTGAGGTGTGATATTCCAAGCATAGCTCTTTCGATTCCTCTCTGGGAGACCCGAATAGCATTCTCATCTTGCTTTCGTAGTGCCCAGGTCTCTGAGGCGTATGTTAATGCAGGGAGAATGGTGGAGTCAAAGAGAGGTGTCCAGAGCTGGAGGTTCTTTGTCCTTTTAGCTATTTCTTCGATGCCTTTGAAGGCATTCCATTCTGCTCTCTTCCTCCTGCGCAGCTCAGGTTTTAGGTCATTCATCATGTTGATTTCTCGACCTAGGTACACATAACTGCTGCATTCAGAGATGTTTGTTCCATTGAGAGTGAATGGGGTCTCTGGAACTAGTTCATTTTTCATAAACATGGTTTTCTTTAGATTCAGCTGTAGACCCATCTTTCCACATTCTCTGTCAAAGTCAGCCAGCATTTGTGCCGCTTGGCTAATGTTTGGTGTTATTAGAACGATGTCATCAGCGAGGAGGTGGTGTAGTTGCCGACCATCTATCTTCACTCCCATTCCTTCCCATTCTAATTGTCGCATGTGATGTTCTCGAGGGTGACGCTGAAGAGTTTTGATGAAATGGTATCACCCTGTCGACTCTGCAGTAATCTCTCCTAAAAGTCTGCTTGGAAAAGAAGTCAACTTAGTCCATCAACAGATGGCAAGCAAGTCCCACAAACATATAAATACACATAGACTGACTGACTGACTGACACTCTCTCTCTCTGTCATGCACAGAGTAGTTACCTAGCCAATAGTTACAGCACTAATGTTGTAGTTATAACACTAATGATAACAAGAGGTAGGAAGAGACATAAAAGAAAGTTGTTGGAATTAGCTTGACCATGAGTAAAAGTGTCACCTCAAGCAAGTTTGTTCCATGCTACCAGCAGAAAGGTTGAGTGATGGAGAAAGAGACCCCCCACATTTTCACAGACTTTCAGGCTGTGGCTATAACCCTAGTTCCTCCATAACACAGAACTGGTGCTCTGTTATAACTATTCTGCCACCTTGTACCAGGTATGATCTTTCTTATGGAGGGTCAAAGGGTAGCTGGCCTCAGCTAACTGCTCTGCAATTTGGAGAAACATAGTTAGGTCTGTAAAAATGTTTTCTGGCTTTGCATCTCCATCCATGACCTACTGTAGTGTCAAGTGCAAGGTCCTCTGAATGGAGGTGAGATTGCAGCATTCAAAAATAGGGGCTCTGAGTATTTTAGTGAATCAGAGCAATGAGTCACTATGGCTGGTTACAAGGAGAAAGAGAAAATCTATAGAAGTCTCATGATCTGCACTTAGAAAACCTTGCAGAAGTTGGGGGCCTTGTGATTGAAACTGGATTTTCACATTACAAGTGAACAGGGGGACAATGACAACCTGAGGTACCTCTCATGATTTCTGGAACCCATGCATTCCACTTTCCCCAGTCATTCTGGGCTCCAAGACCCCCCAACAAGTGATTATGTTTAACTTTCTTGACTCCCACTAGTCATAAATGGAGAAATATGAGTTCAAAAGGAAATTTTCAGGGTCTCTTTGGCACTCCTGACTCCTACCAATGTGGACTTTTTGTTGATGTCTCCATAGTTACCCAGTGAGTTGTTTTGGGGAAGGAAGGGATGGAGAATCTCTCGTGATTCTGTTGCTGTGTACCATTACATCCCTTGAGTGAGGATCCTATGAGATCTGTCATAATTAGGGGTTTGGGATGATAAAAATGCCCATCAGGTTCTTCCTGGAGCTTCTGCAGAGGGAGAGAGAGAGAGAGAGAGAGAGAGAGAGAGAGAGAGAACAAATTCAGCAAACAAAGAGCACGCTGGCAGCCTGGAGTGCTGCCCAAGACTCACCATTCCTCAGACCGGCCAACTACCCTGCATCACTCTCCCTGACTCCGCCCATATGTTTGGAATCCCCTTAGCCCCCATCTCGGCCACACGGGACAAACCAGAAAACAAAGGGCTCGCTGGCAGCCTGGAGCGCTTCCCAAGCCTCCTCATTCCTCGGACCTTTCCCACCCTACACCACTCTCCCTGACCCCATACATTCTACTCCAGGTGCATTTGGAATTTCCTTTGCCCACACCCCCCACTCCCGCCAACACCAGTGTGAAACCCAGGTTTCACACCCCCAAAAACTCAAACCCTTTATGCCCGTGAGAAATAATCAGTTTTTGGATATCCTATATAGAAAATCCGGGGTACATATCTACAATACTCCCCACATCCCATAGCCACAATATCCCCACATCCCACAAAACTCGGTGAACAACCATTAACAACTCCCACTGTATTGCCCAGCCACACAAGTACAGTCAAGTTGCAACCTGTAGCGCCATAATGGTGAAGCAACACAGAATTCCATCAAGCTCCGTGAGCAAAGACACCTACCAAGATGAGCCAAGTAATAATGATGAGCTGTATAACAGCTCCAATAAGCAATTTCGAAGGGAGCTGTTAAGGATTCATAAGGAGCTCAAGGAAGCAATGGAACACAAAGTCAATAAAATGCAAGAGGACATGAAAGCAGAAGTGAGGAAAATGGAAATGAAAATGCAAGCAGAAATAACAGATATTAAACATAAGGTGGGGGAAATGAAAAACTTACTGGAAGGTCTTCGCAGCAGAGTCACAGCTGTTGAGGACAGAATCAGTGGGCTCAAAGATGAGGTGCAGAGACTTTCTCGGCAACAGCAGAAGATGGAAAAAAAGACTCACAGTAAATGAACAGACAACAAGAGAAAATCAAGATGAAACCAAAAGAAATAACATAAAGATCATTGGAGTCCCAGAGGGACAAGAAGAAAACCCTGATGAAGAAGCAACCATCAAAGCAATCATTGCTGAGAAGTTCCCAGAACTTAAGAGTGCTTGCTCCCAGATTCAAGAGGCCCGAAGGGTACCATCTAAAAGAAACCCAAATAAGAATACTCCAAGAAATATCCTAATCAAAATGACAAGAACCATAGATAGATAGACATAGAATACTGAAAGCAGCAAGATCCAAGAAGGAAATCACATACAAAAAGAAAATCCTAAGATTTACAGCAGATTTTTCAGAGGAAACATTATGAGCCCAAAGACAATGGTTGGATATCATGAAAAGACACAACGAAATGAAGGCCTCACCAACAATTCTTTACCGGCCAGACTCACATTCAGTTATGAAGGAAAAATACACAACTTCATAGATAAGCAACAACTCAAGACCTTCATAGACTCAAAACCAACTTGAAAAGAAGGACTGAAGGAGCTGCTGTAAGACAAGACAAACCCTAAAAAGCGCAACAAACTTATTAAAAGATGGCACAAAATTCTATGAGAATAATCTCTCTCAATTCCAATGGCCTAAATGCACCAATCAAGAGACACATGTTGGCAAAAATAGATTAAAAAATGAATCCAGGGGCTGGAGCGATAGCCCAGCTGGTAGGGCATTTGCCTTGCACCAGCCGGCCTGTGCCAGCCCGGTTCGATCCCCGGCATCCCATATGGTCCCCTGAGCACCGCCAGGAGTAATTCCTGAGTGCAGAGCCAGGTGTAACCCCCTGAGCGCCACCGGGTGTGACCCAAAAAAAGAAAAAAAAATGAATCCAACATTCTGCTGCCTACACATCTGAATAACCAAAGCAAACACAGACTCAAAGTCAAAGGCTGGAAGACAATTCTCCATGCAAACAACTCCTTCAAAAAAGGCCGCTGTGGCGATACTAATATCTGACAACTGACTTCAGGCTAAAAAAGTTTAGAAGGGACAATGAAGGCCATTTCTTAATAATTAAGGAATATGTATACCAGGAAGAAACTACACTCCTAAACATATATGCACCCAAAGAGGGGCCTGCAAGATACTGAAAACAAGTGCAATAAACTTCAAAGAAGACATTGACAGTAACACAATAGTTGTTGGAGACTTCAATACTGCTTTACCAACTCTGGATAGATCGACAAGACAGAAACTCACCAATAAAATACTGTCCCTGAAGAAAGAAACGGAAGAAAGAGGACTGGTTAATATATATATATATATATATATATATATATATATATATATATATATATAGGGCTTTTCATCCCAAAAAAGCTGAATACACATTTTCTCCAGTGCATAAGGAAGATTCTCCAAGATAGACCACATGCTGAGCCACAAAGCATACCTCAATAAAATAAAAAAGATAGAAATGGTGTCAACTGTTTTCTCAGACCATGATTCACTGAAAATGGACGTTAAACACACATAGAAACAGGGAGTCACGGGCCACCTGCCCCTCGAGGTGTTGCAGGTGTGGCTGCAGTGCCCAGCTGCATTGGCAGGTGGCAGACAGGAGATAGGCTTGTCTACACCCCAGGGCTCTGACCTGTGGGCCCTGGATGGTGGATGGTCTGACATAGGAAGAACAGTGTGCAGCCACGCAAGAGTCTTGGATAATGAAGTAGGCTGGGACAGGTCCTTCCCAGGATCTTTCACATCTGTACAACATAATGATCATTGTAGTTGTAACAAACTGGGGAGGTTGATGGGGAATTAGGAACTATAATGTCACATTAGAAATCACTGCTGAAGCCGGATGGGACTCGTCCACCACGCTAGCCACCATTTTCATTGTCCAGACGCTGGGAGAATGTCCCACGACCAGAGGACCAGCAAAGCCGGTTCGAGCCCAAGTAGGCGGCTCCAAGAGGCGGGAAGCACTGGGAAGTCGTCAGACGGAGGTGCGGTCACCCCTTCCCTCTCCATCGTGACTAGCCCGGTTTCCCGCCCAGGAGCCGCTGACGGGCCCGGCATCCAGAGTCTTGCAGACGGCTCGGGAGGCGGGAGCCTGGCTCGCGCCGGGCCTCAGCTGACTATGGAACCCCGAGGAGGGCAGATGGGCTTTGGGAGTGGGCCCGTCGCCTCCGGAGGGTCCCGGAAGCAGCCGGATGGGACTCGCCCACCACGCTAGTCACCATTTTCACTGTCCAGACGCTGGGAAAATGTCCCACGACCAGAGGACCAGCAAGCCGGTTCGAGCCCAAGTAGGCGGCTCCAAGAGGCGGGAAGCACTGGGAAGTCGTCAGACGGAGGCGCGGTCACCCCTTCCCTCCATCGTGACTAGCCCGGTTTCCCCGCCCAGGAGCCGCTGACGGGCCCGGCATCCAGAGTCTTGCAGACGGCTCGGGAGGCGGGGGCCTGGCTCGCGCCGGGCCTCAGCTGACTATGGAACCCCGAGGAGGGCAGATGGGCTTTGGGAGTGGGCCCGTCGCCTCCGGGAGGGTCCCCGGAAGCAGCCGGATGGGACTCGTCCCACCACGCTAGCCACCATTTTCATTGTCCAGACGCTGGGAAAATGTCCCACGACCAGAGGACCAGCAAAGCCGGTTCGAGCCCAAGTAGGCGGCTCCAAGAGGCGGGAAGCACTGGGAAGTCGTCAGACGGAGGCGCCGGTCACCCCTTCCCCCTCCATCGTGACTAGCCCGGTTTCCCGCCCAGGAGCCGCTGACGGGCCCGGCATCCAGAGTCTTGCAGACGGCTCGGGAGGCGGGAGCCTGGCTCGCGCCGGGCCTCAGCTGACTATGGAACCCCGAGGAGGGCAGATGGGCTTTGGGAGTGGGCCCGTCGCCTCCGGGAGGGTCCCGGAAGCAGCCGGATGGGACTCGTCCACCACGCTAGCCACCATTTTCATTGTCCAGACGCTGGGAGAATGTCCCACGACCAGAGGACCAGCAAAGCCGGTTCGAGCCCAAGTAGGCGGCTCCAAGAGGCGGGAAGCACTGGGAAGTCGTCAGACGGAGGTGCGGTCACCCCTTCCCTCTCCATCGTGACTAGCCCGGTTTCCCGCCCAGGAGCCGCTGACGGGCCCGGCATCCAGAGTCTTGCAGGCGGCTCGGGAGGCGGGAGCCTGGCTCGCGCCGGGCCTCAGCTGACTATGGAACCCCGAGGGAGGGCAGATGGGCTTTGGGAGTGGGCCCGTCGCCTCCGGAGGGTCCCGGAAGCAGCCGGATGGGACTCGTCCACCACGCTAGTCACCATTTTCACTGTCCAGACGCTGGGAAAATGTCCCACGACCAGAGGACCAGCAAGCCGGTTCGAGCCCAAGTAGGCGGCTCCAAGAGGCGGGAAGCACTGGGAAGTCGTCAGACGGAGGCGCGGTCACCCCTTCCCCCTCCATCGTGACTAGCCGGTTTCCCGCCCAGGAGCCGCTGGACGGGCCCGGCATCCAGAGTCTTGCAGGCGGCTCGGGAGGCGGGAGCCTGGCTCGCGCCGGGCCTCAGCTGACTATGGAACCCCGAGGAGGGCAGATGGGCTTTGGGGAGGGGCCCGTCGCCTCCGGGAGGGTCCCGGAAGCAGCCGGATGGGACTTCGTCCACCACGCTAGCCACCATTTTCATTGTCCAGACGCTGGGAAAATGTCCCACGACCAGAGGACCAGCAAAAGCCGGTTCGAGCCCAAGTAGGCGGCTCCAAGAGGCGGGAAGCACTGGGAAGTCGTCAGACGGAGGCGCTGGTCACCCCTTCCCTCCATCGTGACTCAGCCCGGTTTCCCGCCCAGGAGCCGCTGACGGGCCCGGCATCCAGAGTCTTGCAGGCGGCTCGGGAGGCGGGAGCCTGGCTCGCGCCGGGCCTCAGCTGACTATGGAACCCCGAGGAGGGCAGATGGGCTTTTGGGAGTGGGCCCGTCGCCTCCGGAGGGTCCCGAAGCAGCCGGATGGGACCTCGCCCACCACGCTAGTCACCATTTTCACTGTCCAGACGCTGGGAAAATGTCCCACGACCAGAGGACCAGCAAGCCGGTTCGAGCCCAAGTAGGCGGCTCCAAGAGGCGGGAAGCACTGGGAAGTCGCCAGACGGAGGCGCTGGTCACCCCTTCCCCCTCCATCGTGACTCAGCCCGGTTTCCCGCCCAGGAGCCGCTGACGGGCCCGGCATCCAGAGTCTTGCAGGCGGCTCGGGGAGGCGGGAGCCTGGCTCGCGCCGGGCCTCAGCTGACTATGGAACCCCGAGGAGGGCAGATGGGCTTTGGGAGGGGGGCCCGTCGCCTCCGGAGGGTCCCGGAAGCAGCCGGATGGGACTTCGTCCACCACGCTAGCCACCATTTTCATTGTCCAGACGCTGGGAAAATGTCCCACGACCAGAGGACCAGCAAAAGCCGGTTCGAGCCCAAGTAAGGCGGCCCAAGAGGCGGGAAGCACTGGGAAGTCGCCAGACGGAGGCGCGGCGGTCACCCCTTCCCCCTCCATCGTGACTAGCCCGGTTTCCCGCCCAGGAGCCGCTGACGGGCCCGCATCCAGAGTCTTGCAGACGGCTCGGGAGGCGGGAGCCTGGCTCGGCGCCGGGCCTCAGCTGACTATGGAACCCCCGAGGAGGGCAGATGGGCTTTGGGAGTGGGCCCGTCGCCTCCGGAGGGTCCCGGAAGCAGCCGGATGGGACTCGTCCACCACGCTAGCCACCATTTTCATTGTCCAGACGCTGGGAAAATGTCCCACGACCAGAGGACCAGCAAAGCCGGTTCGAGCCCAAGTAGGCGGCTCCAAGAGGCGGGAAGCACTGGGGAAGTCGTCAGACGGAGGCGCGGTCACCCCTTCCCCCTCCATCGTGACTAGCCCGGTTTCCCGCCCAGGAGCCACTGGCGGCCCGGCATCCAGAGTCTTGCAGACGGCTCGGGAGGCGGGAGCCCTGGCTCGCGCGGGCCTCAGCTGACTATGGAACCCCGAGGAGGGCAGATGGGCTTTGGGAGTGGGCCCGTCGCCTCCGGAGGGTCCCGGAAGCAGCCGGATGGGACTCGTCCACCACGCTTAGTCACCATTTTCACTGTCCAGACGCTGGGAAAATGTCCCACGACCAGAGGACCAGCAAGCCGGTTCGAGCCCAAGTAGGCGGCTCCAAGAGGCGGGAAGCACTGGGAAGTCGCCAGACGGAGGCGCGGTCACCCCCTTCCCCCTCCATCGTGACTAGCCCGGTTTCCCGCCCAGGAGCCGCTGACGGGCCCGGCATCCACAGTCTTGCAGACGGCTCGGGAGGCGGGAGCCTGGCTCGCGCCCGGGCCTCAGCTGACTATGGAACCCCGAGGAGGGCAGATGGGCTTTGGGAGTGGGCCCGTCGCCTCCGGAGGGTCCCCGGAAGCAGCCGGATGGGACTCGTCCACCACGCTAGCCACCATTTTCATTGTCCAGACGCTGGGAAAATGTCCCACGACCAGAGGACCAGCAAAGCCGGTTCGAGCCCAAGTAGGCGGCTCCAAGAGGCGGGAAGCACTGGGAAGTCGTCAGGACGGAGGCGTGGTCACCCCTTCCCCCTCCATCGTGACTAGCCCGGTTTCCCGCCCAGGAGCCGCTGGACGGGCCCGGCATCCAGAGTCTTGCAGACGGCTCGGGAGGCGGGAGCCTGGCTCGCGCCGGGCCTCAGCTGACTATGGAACCCCGAGGAGGGCAGATGGGGCTTTGGGAGTGGGCCCGTCGCCTCCGGAGGGTCCCGAAGCAGCCGGATGGGACTCGTCCACCACGCTAGTCACCATTTTCACTGTCCAGACGCTGGGAAAATGTCCCACGACCAGAGGACCAGCAAGCCGGTTCGAGCCCAAGTAGGCGGCTCCAAGAGGCGGGAAGCACTGGGAAGTCGTCAGACGGAGGCGCGGTCACCCCTTCCCCTCCATCGTGACTAGCCCAGTTTCCCCCCCCCAGGTGCCGCTGACGGGCCCGGCATCCAGAGTCTTGCAGGCGGCTCGGGAGGCGGGAGCCTGGCTCGCGCCGGGCCTCAGCTGACTATGGAACCCCGAGGAGGGCAGATGGGCTTTGGGAGTGGGCCCGTCGCCTCCGGGAGGGTCCCGGAAGCAGCGGATGGGACTCGTCCACCACGCTTAGTCACTATTTTCATTGTCCAGACGCTGGGAAAATGTCCCACGACCAGAGGACCAGCAAAGCCGGTTCGAGCCCAAGTAGGCGGCTCCAAGAAGCGGGAAGCACTGGGAAGTCGTCAGACGGAGGCGCGGTCACCCCTTCCCCCTCCATCGTGACTAGCCCGGTTTCCCGCCCAGGAGCCGGACGGGCCCGGCATCCAGAGTCTTGCAGACGGCTCGGGAGGCGGGGAGCCTGGCTCGCGCCGGGCCTCAGCTGACTATGGAACCCCGAGGAGGGCAGATGGGCTTTGGGAGTGGGCCCGTCGCCTCCGGAGGGTCCCGGAAGCAGCCGGATGGGACTTCGTCCACCACGCTAGCCACCATTTTCATTGTCCAGACGCTGGGGAAAATGTCCCACGACCAGAGGACCAGCAAAGCCGGTTCGAGCCCAAGTAGGCGGCTCCAAGAGGCGGGAAGCACTGGGAAGTCGTCAGACGGAGGCGCGTCACCCCTTCCCCCCTCCATCGTGACTAGCCCCGGTTTCCCGCCCAGGAGCCGCTGACGGCCCGGCATCCAGAGTCTTGCAGACGGCTCGGGAGGCGGGAGCCTGGCTCGCGCCGGGCCTCAGCTGACTATGGAACCCCGAGGAGGGCAGATGGGCTTTGGGAGTGGGCCCGTCGCCTCTGGAGGGTCCCGGAAGCAGCCGGATGGGACTCGTCCACCACGCTAGCCACCATTTTCATTGTCCAGGCTGGGAAAATGTCCCACGACCAGAGGACCAGCAAAGCCGGTTCCCGAGCCCAAGTAGGCGGCTCCAAGAGGCGGGAAGCACTGGGAAGTCGTCAGACGGAGGCCCGGCACTCCCCTTCCCCCTCCATCGTGACTCCAGCCCGGTTTCCCCAGGAGCCGCTGACGGGCCCGGCATCCAGAGTCTTGCAGGCGGCTCGGGGAGGCGGGAGCCTGGCATTCGCGCCGGGCCTCAATGACTATGGAACCCCGAGGGAGGGCAGATGGGCTTTGGGAGTAAGGCCCGTCGCCTCCGGAGGGTCCCCGAAGCAGCCGGATGGGACTCAGTCCACCACGCTAGTCACCATTTTCACTGTCCAGACGCTGGGAAAATGTCCCACGCAGAGGACCAGCAAGCCGGTTCGAGCCCAAGTAGGCGGCTCCAAGAGGCGGGAAGCACTGGGGAAGTCGCCAGGCGGAGGCGGCGGTCACCCCCTTCCCTCCATCGTGACTAGCCCGGCTTCCCCGCCCTGGAGGCCGCTGACGGGCCCGGCATCCAGAGTCTTGCAGACGGCTCGGGAGGCGGGAGCCTGGCTCGCGCCGGGCCTCACAGCTGACTATGGAACCCCGAGGAGGGCAGATGGGCTTTGGGGTGGGCCGTCGCCTCCGGAGGGTCCCGAAGCAGCCGGATGGGACTCGCTCCACCACGCTAGCCACCATTTTCATTGTCCAGATGCTGGGAAAATGTCCCACGACCAGAGGACCAGCAAAGCAGTTCGAGCCCAAGTAGGCGGCTCCAAGAGGCGGAAGCACTGGGAAGTCGTCAGACGGAGGCGTGGGTCACCCCTTCCCTCCATCGTGACTAGCCCGGTTTCCCGCCCAGGGAGCCGCTGGACGGCCCGGCATCCAGAGTCTTGCAGACGGCTCGGGAGGCGGGAGCCTGGCTCGCGCCGGGCCTCAGCTGACTATGGAACCCCGAGGAGGGCAGGATGGGCTTTGGGAGTGGGCCCGTCGCCTCCGGGGGGTCCCGGAAGCAGCCGGATGGGACTCGTCCACCACGCTAGCCACCATTTTCATTGTCCAGACGCTGGGAAAATGTCCCATCGACCAGAAAGGACCAGCAAAGCCGGTTCGAGCCCAAGTAGGCGGCTCCAAGAGGCGGGAAAAAGCACTGGGAAGTCGCCAGACGGAGGCGCGTCACCCCCTTCCCCTCCATCGTGACAGCCCGGTTTCCCGCCCAGGAGCCGCTGACGGGCCCGCATCCAGAGTCTTGCAGACGGCTGGGAGGCGGGAGCCTGGCTCGCGCCGGGCCTCAGCTGACTAAGTGGAACCCCGAGGAGGGCAGGATGGAGGCTTTGGGAGTGGGCCCGTCGCCTCCCGGAGGGAGTCCCCGGAAGCAGCGCGGATGGGACTCGTATACCACGCTAGCCACCATTTTCACTGTGTCCAGGCGCTGGAAAAATGTCCCACGACCAGAGGACCAGCAAAGCGGTTCGAGCCCAAGTAGGCGGCCCCAAGAGGCGGGAAGCACTGGGAAGTCGTCAGACGGAGGCGCTTGGTCACCCCTCCCCTCCATCGTGACTCAGCCCGGTTTCCCCCCCAGGAGCGCTGACGGGCCCGGCATCCAGAGTCTTGCAGGCGGCTCGGGAGCGGGAGCCGCTGCGCCGGGCCTCAGCGACTATGGAACCGAGGAGGGCAGATGGGGCTTTGGGAGTGGGCCCGTCGCCTCCGGAGGGTCCCGGAAGCAGCCGGATGGGACTCGTCCACCACGCAGCCACCATTTTCATTCGTCCAGACGGCTGGGGAAAATGTCCCCACCAGAGAGACCAGCAAAGCGGTTCCAGCCCAAGTAGGCGCTCCAAAGAAGCGGGAAGCACTGGGAAGTCGACAGACGGAGGCGCGGTCACCCCTTCCCCCTCCATCGGGACTAGCCGGTTTTCCGCCCAGGAGCCGCATGGACGGCCCGCATCCAGAGTCTTGCAGACGGCTCGGGGGCGGGAGCCGGGCTGCGGCCTCAGCTGACTATGGAACCCGAGGGAGGGCAGATACTGGCTTTGGGGAGTAGGCCCGTCGCCTCGGAGGAGTCGGAAGTAGCCGGATGGAACTCCCGGCCCACCACGTAGCCACCATTTTCATTGTCCAGACGCTGGGAGAATGTCCCCCGACCAGAGGACCAAAAGCTCGGTTCCCCGAGCCTAGGCGGCTCCAAGAGGCGGGAAGCACTGGGAAGTCAAGCTCAGGCAGGTGCGAGCACCCCTTCCCTCTCCATCGTGACTAGCCCGGTTTCGCCAGGAGCCGCTGCGGGGCCCGGCATCCAGAGTCTTGCAGACGGCTCGGGGGGCGGTCAGCCTGGCTCGCGCCGGCCTCAGCTGACTATGGAACCCCGAGGAGGGCAGATGGGCTTTGGGAGGGGCCCTCGTCGCCTCCGGAGGGTCCCCGAAGCAGCCGGATGGGACTCGCCCACCACGCTAGTCACCATTCTCACTGTCCAGACGCGGGGAAAATGTCCCACCTACTAGAGGACCAGCAAGCCGGTTCGAGCCCAAGTAGGCGGCTCCAAGAGGCGGAAGCACTGGGAAGTCGTCAGACGGAGGCGCGGTCACCCCTTCCCCCCTCCACCGTGACTCACCTAGAGTTTTTCCCGCCCAGGAGCCGCTGGCCGGCCGGCATCCAGAGTCTTGCAGACGGCTCGAGGGGGGGAGCCGGGCTCGCGCCGGGCCTCAGCTGACCTGGAACCCCCAGAGGAGGCAGATGGGCTTTGGGAGTGGCCCGTCGCCCTCGGAGGGTCCTGAAGCAGCCGGATGGGACTCGTCCACACGCCTGCCACCATTTTCATTGTCCAGACGCTGGGAAAAATGTCCCACGACCAGAGGACCAGCAAAAGCCGCTTCGAGCCCAAGTAGGGCTCAAGAGGCGGGAAGCACTTGGGAACTCGCCAGGACGGAGGCGCGGCCGCCCCTTCCCCCTCCACCGGGACTAGCCCGGTTTCCCCCCAGGGAGCCTGTTGACGGGTGGCCCGGCATCCCAAGAGGTCTTCAGACGGCTCCGGGAGGCGGGGCAGCCTGTGGCGCCGCGCCCGGGCCTCAGCTTCGACTATGGAACCCCGAGGAGGGCAGATGGGCTTTTGGGAGTGGGCCCGTCTCGCCTCCGGGAGGTCCCACATTTCAACGGATGGGACCTCGTCCACCACGCTAGTCACCTTTTCACTGTCAACAAAAATGTCCCACGACCAAACCAACAAGCCGGTTCCCGAGCCCAATAGTGGCTCAAGGCGGCACTGCAAATAAAGTCAGGCGGAAGGCACCCCTTCCCCCTCCCTCGTGACAGCGTTTCCCGCCCGAGCGCTGGCGAACCGGCAGCACGAGTACAGCAGCTCGGGCTGAGAGCCTGCGCCGGGCCTCAGCTGACTGGAACAGAGGCCGAATGGGCTTTATGAGCCCCAAAGTAAATGCTGGGAAGTAGCCGGATGGGACTCTCGTCCTCCACGCTAGCCACCATTTTCATTGTCCAGACGCTGGGAAAATGTCCCACGACCAAGAGGACCAGCAAGCCGGTTGGAGCCCAAGTAGGCGGCTCCAGAGAGGCGCGGAAGCACTGGGAAGTCGCCAGAGCTTGGAGGGTGCGTCACCCCCTTCCCCTCCATTCGTGACTAGCCGGTTTTCCCCCAGGAGCAGCCTGACGGGCTCGGGCCCAGAGTCTTGCACGGCCCGGAGGCGGGAGCCTGGCCTTGCCGGGCCTCCCAGCTGACTATGGAACCCCCGAGGAGGGCGAGATGGGCTTTTGGGAGGGGCCCGTCGCCTCCGGAGGGGTCCCGGAAGCACAACGGATGGGACCTGTCTACCACGCTAGCCACCATTTTCATTGTCCAGACGCTTCGGGAAAATGTCCCACGACCAGAGGACCAGCAAGGCGGTTCCCGAGCCTAAGTAGCGTCCAAGAGGCGGGAAGCACTGGGAAGTCGCTCAGAAGGCGACGGTCACCTCCCCCTCCACCGTGATTAGCCCGGTTTCACCCAAACCAGGAGCTGGCGACGGCCCGGCATCCAGAGTCTTGCAGACTGCGCTCGGCGGGAGGCCGGCCCCGCGCGGGCCTCACCGACTATGGAACCCCGAGGAGGGCAGATGGGTTGGGAGTTAGCCCGTAGCCTCCGGAGGGTCCGGAAGCAGCAGGATGGGCCTCAAGCGTCACCACCTTCAGCCACCATTTTCATTGTCCAGACGCTGGGGAAAATGTCCTGACGACCAGAGGACCAGCAAAGCCGGCTCGAGCCCAGG
>JAJIBD010028055.1:0-17200 GCA_021461705.1 Cryptotis parvus
AAGAACATTGTTAGCCGTTCAAAAAGTTCAACATACCACCAATATATTATTCAGCAATTTTGTTCTTGGGCATATAGTCCAAAAAGAATTTAAATAAGCATTCAAACAAATGTGCAAATATTTGTATACAAATATTTACACACAATATAGTAATCCAAAGTTTGGACAGAATCCAAATTTCTAATAGCAGATGAGTGTTTCTATTGCATAATAGAATAAACAAATTACAAATTTGTACTATATGCATTACAAGGTAAATACTGATTTAGCCATAATAGTATTGGTTTTTATTTTATTTTACTTTTACATTGTTTTTTTTTCAACTTCTTTATTTTTTATTTACTTTTTTGGGAGTAAGACATGAGCAATGCTCAGAGTGTTACTTCTAGCCTATACTAGAGGTACACCTGGCAGTGTTCAGAGGCCATAAAAGCATGCTGGGAATCAAATCTGGGGTTGGCAGCAAATGCCCTTCTGGTAAATTATCTACTTGGGCCCAGTATTGGTTGATATGAAATAAACATACTGGGTAAATTCATAGAAAAGAAAAGAAGATCAACGGTTTCCAAAGATGAAAATAAAAAGCTATGTAAAGCAACTGACTAATAAGTTGGGGAAGTAAATGACTCACGTGAAAAACGTCCTCTTTAGAGCAACAAAATTATTTTGGAACCAGACTGAGTAGTAGCAACATAAGTACCGTGGAAATGCACTCAAATACCACTAAATTTTTATTTTAAAATGACCAACTTTATATAAATTTCCTCACTTTACAAAATTTATCGTATTAAAGATAAAAGCACCCAGAAGTTATAGAGAAATATGTCCTAAGATCAGAAGATTCAATATTAAGTTGACAAGTTCTTCCAAATTGACATATATGTCAATTCAATACCTCTCTATAGTCCAGAAAAAGGCAAATTTGTAGAGATAGATAGTTGATTAACACTTACCTAGACCTAAGGGACGTGGGTGAGAAATAGAGTAAATGCCTCAAGACCAGATTAACAGAGCAAAAGGAGTCTCAAGCCCAGGTAAGCAGCCCCAGAAGCAGGGAATCACCTGAATTGGCCAGATGGAGCCACAGGGCTGGCCCCCCTTCCCCCTTCATTTTGTCTGAGCCCGTGGCGTGCGCACCCAGAGTTGCTCCCTGGGTGACTCAGTCATAGCATGCAGAGCCTTCTGATGCGGCTGGGAAGCTGGAATCTCAGTAGGCTCAGCGGATCATGGGGGCCCCAGGAGGACAGATGGGTTTGGGGATGGCCCATCAACTCTGGGTCCCGGAAGCAGCCGGATGAGACTTTTTTTTACCTAATCACACTAGCCACCACCCTCTTCTCAAATACTGACCATAGGGCCCCCTTGCTAACGGGCCGCTTTAGCCACCGCCGACCATCAAACTAGTGGAAACAATTATGTCCTTAATGTACTTCATTCTACAATGTGTAGGAAAGGTAGGCTGGGAGAGATAGAGAGGAGAGAAAAAACATACAGAACTCGCTAAGTAGTTGAGGGTGGGAGGGGGAGGGGTGTGGGGAACATTGGTGATGCGAGAGATGGGTTCAGGTGGAGGGACGGGGGAACACTGTAGAACCAAAAAACTCGACATGAGACCCTGAACTGTATGTCTAAAAGTGGTGTAATAAAATTTGAACCAAAAAAAAAAAAAATAAAAATAAATAAAATTTAAAAAAGAAATAGAGTAAATGTACATGAAAATTTTTATTGCCATTATACAAATATTTAAAGCTGTCTATTATGAAGGTAGTTGTATAAATTGGTAAAACTTACTAAAAATCATTGGCTTATATATTTTAAGCAAGTGAATATATGTATCGTGTTACCTCAGTTTATTTCTTTTTTAAAAAAAAATGATATCATATCAGGCAAACCTTTCACCTCTCATATTATCCTCTCGGGCCTGAATTATGTTTTCAGCTACATTTGCATGATTTCATTAGCAAGAAATACGGAGTAGATGCAAAACGAGCTAGTCAGACTTTGATGACCAGGAAGTAATCTCAACACACATATGCCCTCACAAGTGTACCCGAGGCATATGAACCCACCTACCACGATCCTCCATTTACCAGATCCTCAGTTTACTGTGTTTTTTCAAATAGACTCCTTGTTCAAATTCTAGATCACTTTCCCCACCAACAAGAGTAATTATGCAACTCTTCTGACACCTGTTTACACAAGTTCACTCCTGTTCTATACAGGATACAGTAGGAGCAGCTATTTTTTTGTGAAGTTTAAAGTCTCTCTGCTACAAATTGTGTGACTCTTGTTCTCCTAGCATGTTGAGTGAAGTCATTCAAAAAAAATAAGGGGACCCAGCTGCTAGGGGTTTCCTCCCTGGCTCTGCACTCAGAATTACTCCTAACAATGCTCTGTGGCTCTGCACTCAGGAATAACTCCTGGCTGTGCTCAGGGACCATATGAGATGCCGGGGATCGAACCCAGGCCGGGCACAGGCCAGTCACTAGACAAGGCAAAAGCACCCACAGGCCATCGCCTCCGGCCCCCCCCATTAACTTTTTAAAATTAAGTCTTCTGTACCTTGCTTTGTCTCTACTGCTTCAGGTTCATTTGGTGCTCCTTCTGAGGCCCCACGAAAAAACCTCACAGCATTTTTTCCTGTCTATGAAACTTTACCACATTCTCTGACCCAAGTGAGTGAAGGGCTCTCTATGAAGGTCCTACAAGTCTCACTCATCTTAGTTTTCTGTAGTTAATTTTGGAACCAATGCTTGACCTTATTTGGGGGGTTGGGACAAGCATTCTAGTCCACCAAGTAACATTGAATTTTTATTCTACTTTCTAAAGTCAAACTTCTTTTGAAAATCGAATATCTTCAAAATGGAAGGTAAAAAAGCTTAATATATTATTGATGCTACATTGCAGCTTGAATTCTTTATCAGAGTAGGTAATGCATGTAGGACTTGCACATAATACCACTTTTAAGTCTATCACATACAGTTGTTATTACTGTTATCTCGTTCACTAGTTTTATTCATTATACAAATGAAAAATATCTTTAAATATTCTGACAATCTCATTATACATACGTATTACTTAACTATATCGGGTCGAGAGAGATGGTTTAGAGCTAAGGTGTTTTCCAGGCATGGAGCTGACCTGATTCAAATCCCCAGGACTACATTTGGTGCCCTGAGGGCCAGGTGGATGTTCCTGAACAGTGTCAGGAACAACACCTGAGAACCCATGATATGGGTCCCTAAACAAACAAGAGTCTTTGGCCCAAATATCGGAAATTGTGGCTTAGAATGCCTTCAATAATGAGAGCATTTGGTATCATTTTGAATAACTCACTCAGTGGCAAGTTTATGCTGCACAGTACACAATACATAGGAGTTTTAGGTTGGCAGTAAGAGGCTCAGCAAAGTTATCCTGTATTCAAATCCTCTTCTGGTTAGTTTAGATGTCTAGAATAACAGCATATTAGTTTTTCCTCTCAAATTGGGCCTCCTTCCTCACCTGCCATGACTACAAGTCGCAATGCAGCTGCTTCGGGAGACCTAAAAACACTGGGCTTCAGGATGGCACAGAACCTCCCCGCCAGTCTTTATGTTGTCGGCCATTATGTTTTTCAACCAGAATCTAATCACTCTAAAACCTGTCAGATGGAAATGGAGTTAAACCACAATTGGTTTAACTTAACTTTAACTAATCATTTGCAGCGCAATCAATATATATCAAGTTTTACTCGATTCCACACTTGGTAGAACCTTTGAATTCTACCAAAAATGCTTGTGAAAGCCCATCTCTCCCAGGTAACCTCCCTTCCATTTTCTGTAATAATGAATTATGGACAGAGACTGAAGAGCCCCTCTGCACACAGTGAATTATTTCAGTTTCCTGACTTTTTATTTAATTAATTTATTTATTAATATTTTATTATACCACCATGAGATATACAATTACAAAAGATGTTCATGTTTGGGTTTCAGCTCATACAGTGTTCCAGCACCCATCCCCTCCACCAGTGCACATTTTCCACCACCAATGTCCCCGATTCCCTCCCCTCCCCCAGCCTGCCACTATGGGAGGCTCTTTTACCTCCTCTCTCTCTCTCTCTCTCTCTCTCTCTCTCTCTCTCTCTCTCTCTCTCTCTCTCTCTCTCTCTTTCCTTCTCTTACACATTGTGGCTTGCAATATTGTAATACATACATTTAGAGGTTATCATGTATATTCCTTTGCCTATATTCAATGCTCAGTTCTAGCCTGGTATTATCATTTCCAAGGATTATTAACACACTGTTCCCTTCCTTGTCTTAACCTCTGATTCCCACACACTTTGCGACTGATTCCACCTGTTGACAAGACTTCCTAATTAATATTTTGCCTGGCCTTGGATATTGATATCATAATATATATGTATATATTATATATTATATATATAAAATACCCCACAAATAAATGTAGTCATTCTATATCTGTCCTTTTCCTTCTGGCTAATTTCACTCAGCATGATCATGTCCATGTTCATCCATTTATAGGCAAATTTCATAACTATTTCCTGACTTTTATTACCTCCTGCACTAAACACTTAAGTCACATAGAAAGCTCCCATGTTTTCTTTCTATCTTACTACACCAGACTTTAATTCTCACTTCCCCTTCCTTTCAATATTGAAGGTGATATGTCCTAACTGTATCTTTTTCCTTTGGTTCCTGCCTCTAAAAAAAAAGTAGTTTCCATTTTGCCTGAGGTCCCTAGGGAGCCAGCTTCTCGTTACCAGGAGCAATCCATTCAAGAGGCAGTTAAGACATTTTGGAGGAATTCAGATGGCAGAAGTGTGGGGAAGAGAATGTGGGGCCGATCACCAGCTCCCTGGCATTGTCTCTATTCCATCTTTTTACCATTTCCAAATCTAACCTGAGGACTTCACAGTATTTTATTGTTGGTGCTCAGGCACTGGATATCGCCATTTCCTGCGCAAATGGGTTGGATATCAATGCACTCTTCTGCAGCATGTACTGAAGTGAAGCACAATTTTTGCCATCTGTTTTGCATCATGGAGAATACCACAGCAAAATAAGCAACAAGGAAAACGAGAATGACCACTTCTGTGAACATTACCCCACCTTACTTATTCAAAGCATATGTTGCTCCATGTTTGTGCCTTTTTCTTGTGCTGAGCAAAGCCTTTATAGTCTTATCAGCCTTTGGTACTTCTTTTGTAAAAGTAGGTTTATTCCTGGCTTTATCTCATTTATTCTGTTTCTGAAGGTTCCTAATAGTCTTTTGTGTTCAAGCTTATCTATAAATCCCTTCCTCTGTCTCTTTGTTCACTGCTTTTTAAAAAACCGGAGCTTTGCAGAGAGCACCCTGAACAACCACCTCCTGCTTTAGATGTCTTCCCTTTATCACTGGATTATTTCCTATTATGCTATAATCAAGATTTTATTGTTTAAATCTCCCACCTCCCCAAAGTCATATTCCTTTCTAAAGTCTCACATCATAGAATCACACCTGTGGAAAACACTCTTTGAAGTGAAGAGTTAATTTGTAATGCAAATAATTACCTCTTTATTTATCTCATTTTCAAGTAGGCATTTTCACATATCAGATTTTCATAAAGACAAATCAGGGACAAATTATTTCACACCTTTTCCTTCCCCTGTCGCCGCCTCCTTCCCTCCCACTCTCCACTGTCCTTCCCTCCTCTGATCTCTGTCCTGCCTCCTTTCAGATTCCGACTAAGCCTGGCTGCTTTTCCAAACTCTGCCTTCGCTGAGCTTAAAATATTTTCTCTTCATGCTTTAGAGTGAGCCTTCACTGGAGCAGGTAAACACACCTGCTGCCTGCCCCAAGAAAAGCCCATGAGTGGCACCAAGTGAAGAAAACACTTATACAGGATTTTGTTTGCTATGTCTGTCTGTATGTAACTACTGAGAGTTGGGCATTTAAATTTCTTAACTATCCCCCTGTTTTCACCTTGATTAATGTGCACCTTCTGGACCAGAAAGATATTCTACTGGCTGAGCACCTGCAAAGTATGGGGACCCAGGTTTTATCCCCTGGCACTGCATGGTTCCTGAGCTTCAAAGAGAGGAACTCATGAGTACTGATGTTGTAATCACAAAACAAACAAACAAAAAAGAAGAGAAAAGAAAGGAACTGTAGGATGGAGTACAGAGGGGGAAATTGAAGTGGTAGCAAGAAAATGAGGACAGGATGCGATGGAGGGGCAGGGGTCAAGGGTCTCAGGTACACTGGGATGTCGAGGAGCGGTGTAACTGTATCTCCAAACTGCAGAGCCAACACCAAAAGTAGGAGATCTAAAACCACAACAACCAAACTTGAAAATGTGCCTGTTGGGGCTGGAGCAATAGCACAGCAGGTAGGGCGCTTGCCTTGCATGCAGCTCTCCTGGGTTCAATTCCCAGCATCCCATATGGTCCCGAGCACCACCAGGAGTAAGTCTTGAGTGTAAAGCCTTTCCAGGTGTGACCCAAAAAAGATACAAATTAATTAATTAATAATAACAACAATCATCATCATCATAATAATAATAAATCTTGGGGCTGGAGGATAACACCTGGTAGGGCATTTGCCTTGCACGCAGCCAACCTGGGTTCAATCTCCAGCATCCCATATATATATATGATCCCCTGAGCACCACCATGAGTAATTCCTGAGTGAAGAGTCAGGATAACCCTGAGCATCACCAAAAAAGCAAAACAGTAATAATATTACTATTATCATCACCCCAAAAAGCAAAATCACTGTATCACTGTATCACTGTCTTCCCGCTCATCAAAAAGCAAAATAGTAATAATAATTAATAATAATAATAATAATGATAATAATAATTTTTAAAAATCTATAAATGTGCCCTTCATGGAGGCCAATTGGGAGGTGGTAGGAGGAGGGAACACTGGTAGAAGGAAAACAGATGGGAGGGTGATGCTGGTACTGGAGCGCCGCTAGCATGAAAAGTGGATATTCCTGTGTTGGTGAGTTCTGAGCATTGTCTGAAAGATTTGTATACAAAACTCAAAAAAACCAAGTTTGTTTCCCAGTGAAGGCAGAGTTTGGAAAAAAAGAAGCCTGTTTGGAAAAGAAGTTAATAGCGAAAAGAGATGGGTCCAGGTCCTTCCCCATATCTCCAGGCCTCTCCTAGACCCTGGGACAGAATCACCAGTCCTGTCCCTGACACTGACTCCTCCTGGGAATGACCGCCTGTCTTGGTCTCTAGTCTCCTCATTCCTGTGAACAATGTGCATTACTCTTTATCCTGGATAACGTGCCTCAGTCTCCATCATGGCCAGATGCATGGGCAAGATTCCCGTGTTTGTAACTGTCCTCGAACGCCCCACCTCTACCCCAGCAGTTCCTGTTGCTCTATCCGGCTTTTGTAGCCCCTCACCACAGCTGCTTGTGCATGGGTGAGACACCTGTGCCCAACACCTGGGCATCCGAGCCTGGCCTTGTTGTGCCTATTACTTGGCCCTATTACTCAGCCTCCTCTGATTCCCTGCAACAAAGAGGGAGATTCTGATCCAGGAAGAGAGTGTCAGAGACATAGAGATGGGGCTGGAGGGGGTGCTCATTTTCTGCTGCTATATCCCACCCCCAGCCATCCATCCCATTATCTATCCTGACTGGCTACCTTTCCACGGGCAAGATTTAAAGCAATGGATTAAATTCACCCGGTGCTCCACCCCTGCCACTCCAGCTTAATCAGAGCATAGCATGCCCAAAATTCAAACCACAAAAAACTTTTTAAATCAGTGTCCTAATTTTTAGAAAATTAAAATTATTTAAATAATTTTTTCAAAATAGAAATTCCACCTTTAGGCCTATACAGTAGAGCAGTGGTAGAGCAGCTGCTTTACTTACATATGAAATGCCCTGGTTCCCATCCCTAGCACTGAAAAAATAAAATGAGTGAGTGAATGAATAAACAAATAAATAAAGGCCACCTTATACAACAAACTAAGGAGGCAACCTTTCCATGTCCCAGCTTTCTTGGTAGTAAAATTAGAGAGCAAGAATCACCATCCTGTTTATGGAGTTGTTTGAAAAGATGTCACATACAAGAAAATGAAAATAAGAATGCATGTTCTATTTTTAAAAGGACATCTTAGTAATTGGTAGGCTCTTTGAAAATATGAATAACGAGATTTTCTGAGGATTGGTGGCCTCCTAAGTTATGTCAGAAAAAGCCAGAGCTCACTCCGACAGTGAGCCAACGAGACCAGTAGTTCAATTGTAAAGTTCAGGCCCAAGGACGCAGAGTTGTGCAGGGGCTAGGGACCACCAGGCTCAGCCCAGCTGTGCTCCGCGCCTCAGGCTCTGCCCAGCAATGTCGAGGAGTGAAGCAATGTATGTCCTAGCTCGGGTACTGTTCTGAGTATGAAACTGAAATGTCTTTGGACATCAAACAGTGGTTGTGAAAATGTGAAATAATTGTTGCCTTCAGACAGTTATTAATCTGGGAACAGTGATCAGATGGCTTCAAGGGTTTTTGTCTTTTCAATCAGGACTTGCCATAGGGTTAGGGGTGTCTCTCAGCAGAACTGCACTCACTTGGTGCAATGTGAGGTCCTGGGTTTGCAAAAAATAAATAAGTAAATGTTTTTAATGCTCTATGTCCACACAGACAGGAAAGGTTCAGAAAGTTGGGGTGCGTATAAATTAAGAATGCTCCTATAGATATAAATAGATACCAGTGTTTTACTAAATGTGGGAAATGGTAATGGCAGATTAAAACTCACCATTGAATATACACAAAGAGACTTAAGTGATAAACTCTAAATATCTGCAGGGCTAGCCACAATGTGTAAAATAAGAGGGAGAGAGATGCAGAGACAGTGAGAGAGAGACAGAGAGAGAAAGAGAGGAAACTGGGGTACCTGGTACTGAGGCAGCCTGGGAGTGGGCGGGAGGGGGTGGTACATTGGTGGTGGAAATGGGGCCCTGGTGGAGGGAGGGGGTGCTGGAATACTGTATTACCAAGAACCAATTATGAACACCTTTGCAATTGTATGTCTCACAGGTGGTATAATAAAAAATTTTAAAAAATAGTGATAAAATACACAGAAATAATAAATTTCTGAACAGGAAAAAAAAGAATGCTCCTATCTCATAAATATATATATGCACATATTATGATACCAATATCCAAGGTCAAGTGAAACATGTATAAGGAGGTCTTGTCAAAGGGAAATTATCACAAACGTGTGGGAGTCAGAGGCTAGGTAAGACAGAAAATGGAACAGTATGCTAATTGTCGAAAATACTAATGCCAACCTAGAACTGAGCATTAAATACAGGCAAAAGATAAACGTGACAACCTCTTAATGTATGTACTGTAATCCACAATCTGGAAGGGAAGGAAAAGAGAAAGAGACAGAGAGAAAGGGAAAGAAATAAAGAACCTGCCATGGAGGCAGGCTAGGAGGGGGGGAAGGAATCAGGGACGTTGGTGGTGGGAGATGGGCACTGGTGGAGGGATGGGTGCTGGAACACTGTATGACTGGAAACCCAAATATGAGCATCTTATGAACATCTTTGTAATTGTATATCTCACAGTGGTATAATAAAATACTTTAAAAAAAGAATGCTCTTATCTATGCAAACAGTGGTTGTGAAAATATGAAATAATTGTTGTCTGTCGTTGCAATAGTGGTGGTTTGGGGGGTTGAGTTTTGTATATTTGTAAGAAATTTACATGAACATCTTTGCTAAAAAATCGAGTAGAAGCCCACTACATTTAACAAGTTCAATAAGTGAAAGCAATAACAAAGATGGTCCAATTTGCACATAACAACCCAGGAAAAAGGCGATGACTTTATCAATACCATTCTGAGATATATGTCGTAATAAGCAATGCATTAGTGCCTGCTCAGGGAGCAGGTATGGGGATGAGGATGGGTGGGAAACAAGGGTCTTTCCCTTGTGGTGGTAAGAGCACATTGGTGATGGGACTGGTGTGGGAATGTTGAGTACTTGAAACAACTGTACTGTGAACAGCTTTGTAAATCACGGTGTTCAAGTAAAGTAAAAAAAAAAAAGTGATACTGTCCTCTTAGGTGACTTGTTCAACTGTTGAAAGTATCTTGAAGACAAAGTCTAGAAGACAAGGAGGGAGTGGAGCCTCAAAAATAAGGCTTTGGGACCGGAGCGATAGCCCAGTGGGTAGGGCATTTGCCTTACACGCGGTCGGCACGGGTTCGATCCGCGGCATCCCATATGGTCCCCGAGCACCGCCAGGAGTAATTCCTGAGTGCAGAGCCAGGAGAAACCCCTGAGCATTGCCGGGTGTGACCCAAAAAAAAGCAAAAATAAATAAATTAATTAATAACAACAACAACAACAATAATAATAATAATAATAATAAGGCTTTGGGGGCCAGAGCGATACTCCAGCTGGTAGGGCATTTGCCTTGCACACGGTCGGTCCCTTGCTGGCCCCGGTTCGATCCAGCGGGCATCCCATATGGTCCCCCTGAGCACCACCAGGAGTAATTCCTGAGTGCAGAGCCAGGAGTAACCCCTGAGCATTGCCGGTTGTGACCCAAAAGCAAAATAAATTATTATTATTATTATTAATAATAATAATAATATAATAATAATAATAATAGGCCACAAGAGCCCTATACAGCTGGAGGAGAAGGCGCCCTCCAGTGGCCCGCTCCAGCTGACCTTCATCTACTTGCTGGTGACCTTTGTGAACGCTGGGCCCACCAACGGGTGCTGCCCTCGGTGCAGACCTATTCCTGCCTGACCTACGGGCCAGTACGCCTACCACCTGGTCGCCACACTCAACTCCATGGCTAACCCTCTCGCCTGCTTCGTCTCCATGTTCCGCCCAACAGGTACACTCTACTTAGGCCGGGGGAACTCGGTCAACTGGGTTGTGCAGAATGCCGAATACTCAGCTCTGTGTATCAAGCTGCAGCATTGGCATATTGCAGTGTAGCGTAGCTTTGTAAGTATAGTCTAGTACAGTGTAGAGTGTAATGTATGCTATAGTATTGTACGGTGTGCCATATTGTAATGGAGTGCTTTACAGTATAGTTTAGGATAGAACAGTGTAGTATAGTGTTGTATAACTTAGCATTGCTGGAGGTTACTGGAGATCAGAGGAGACTGGAGGTCAGAGGTGCTGGAGATCAGAGGTGACTACAAGAGTATGCCACTGGCACGGCAGAGCCTGGCAAGCTATCCGTGTTGTATTTGATATGCCAAATACCAATAACAATTATAGACCTCATTCCCATGACCTAACATAATGGTTTGAGGCTCTTTATGTTCCTGGAGCAAGCAGGTGCCCTTGGGCTCTACTAGCATGAGACAGGACATATGGAGATGCTACTGGTGCCTGCTTGAGCAAATCAATGATGAACGGGAAGACAGTGAAGACAGTGAACTTAGCATAGTGCAAGTGCAGCAAAATGTATAGTGTAGTGCAGTATAGTATAACAGTGTAGTGTGATGTATATAGTATAGTGTAGTATGGTGTAGTATGGTATAGCTTAATGCAGTATGTTGTAGGGTAATGCAGTACAGTGTAGTATAATATAATGTAATATAGTCTGGTATAGTGTAGTATGGTTTAGTACAGTAGTGATATAGCATTGTACAGTGTAGTGTAGTATAGTATGTAGTGTGATGTATATAGTATAGTACAGTATAGTTTAATGCAGTATGTTGTAGGGTAATGTAGTACAGTGAAGTCTAATGTAATGTAGTATAGTCTGGTGTAGTATGGCTTAGTAAAAGTAGTGGTATAGCATCATACAGTGTGGTATAGTGTAGTATGGTTTAGTATAGTAGTATAGCATGGTACAAGTGTAGTGTAACATAGTACAGTATAGCTTAATGCACTAATTGTAGGGTAGTATAGAACAATGTGTATAATATAATGTGGAATAGTCTACTGTAGTATAGCATTGTTTAATGCAGTAGTAGCATATCATCAAACAGTGTGGTATAGTGTACTATTATTTAGTATAGTAGTGTAGCATGGTACAGTGTAACATAATACAGTATAGCTTAATGGTCGCACGGCAGAGCCTGGCAAGCTACCCGTGTCGTATTTGATATGCCAAATACCAGTAACAATTATAGACCTGATTCTCATGACCTGATGGAATGGGTTGAGCGCTCTTTATGTTCCTGAGCAAGCAGGTGCCCTTGGGCTCTACTTGCATAGAGACAGGTCATATGGAGATGTTACTGGTGCCCGCCGAGCAAACTGAAGATGAACGGGAAGACAGTGATACAGTGAATAATAATAATAATAATAATAATAATAATAATAATAATAATAATAAATAAAATAAGGCTTTGTTGAGATTTGCCAGGGAAGGTAAAATGGAGTAAAGTTCTGTGAGATTAGTGAGGTTGTTATGTGTAGGGGAAAAATAGAAAGCAGAGCAATGACTTTCTCAGGTGAAAAGAAATTATAATTTAGAAAAACGAGAGAGAAACTGTGAGGAGTGAAAACATGCTTCAGTGAGAATTAGGAAGAATGTTTATAATTCAGTGAAGAAGAAAATAACGCTCACAGGTAATTCATTCCACTCAATCTTTGCCCTCACACCCACATCTTTGCCCTTACACTATCACCTTCTAACTTCTTCCAAGTTTACCCTGAGGAAATGTAAGATAAACTCCACATCCTTAAGCTATTTGCTCAACTATGTCCCCCTCTGAGCAAAGTCAAAGGGGTGGAAATAAGAAAAATGAGTTTCATTCCTGAGAGAAAACAAACCATATAAAGAGATTCCTAGCTGGTTCTTAGTTCTGCCCTGGTCATTGCATAGATATGACCGTACTAGCACCTGGAGCAAGGAACTCAAAAGAGAGTTGAAACTCCCAGATGGGAGAAGCACTAAGTTCTTTGCTAAATTCCTGAAGTTTTAAATTGTCTCTTAGAGATGTATTTCAGATTGGAATACATTTATAAAATTTATCAAATACTTAGAAAAACTAATAGCTTGGTCAGAAGTTTTCAATTTTCTGAATCCACTGCTAATCTCCAAAAGAAAATATACATTATGAATACTCTTCCTTGTACCATTTTCACCCTTATGTCCTTTTTCCCCTCTGTGTCTAGAAGTAAATATCATCTATTATTTAATGCTGATCATTTCCAGAATGCTTTATGCTTTCTATAAACATGCTGGAAATGACTCTATTAATACCATTGTATCCATGGCTAGGGTTTTATGCTTTCAACTCCATCTAAATAGCATTCTTTGAAGAGACCTTTGCACATAAATATATGCATGTAGCAAAGTTCATTCATCTTAACTTCCATATAAACAAAGCTACTCTGTTGCTAATCATTTAATTGGTTTTCAAATCATTATATTTTGGGAGCCGCTGGGTCCCCAATAGTATCAGGACAGAAGTTCTCTTCCACCTTTGAGGCCACCAGGAAATGATTGAAAACTCATGAGTCCAGCTCAGTTCCAAAAGGCATAAGCTCTACAACCACAATCCAATATAATGGAAGACCTCTAGCTCTGGTCAGACTCTAAACCGCACATAAGGGCTGAAGTCTCCTACCAAGAGGATTCCACCAGAGAGAGGTCCCACCAAAGTGGATTCCACCAGAGAGGTCCCATCAAAGTGGATCCTACCAAATAAGGAAAAAATTAAGGGACTCAATCAGTCCCCTTATATACACAAAAGTAATCCTAACTTCTGGGAGGGTCCTAACAACAAAGATCAACTAAACAGTTTCTAGATAGTAGAAGAGTGTAGAAGGGTGGTGCCACACCCTACTACAGATCTAATCAAATGATTATGCCAAGCGACTAATCCCTGCTCCTGAGATTATCTCTTATGTAAAACACTGGAGAGAGGAGGCTGGTATAAATACATCTTAATTTCATGGGCTTCATGTTATCTAGATGGTACCCACAAGATCCTTCTCATTTATTATCTGCACCAGGGTGATTCTGAGTATCTTGTTCTCTGTATACTGAAAGGGTCACATTCCTGCTTGAGGGCAAACTAGTATGATCCTTCCCATAATTTAAACAATAGTCTTAACGTAGCCAGGTGGTAGTCTCTGGTGAATTCTAACTGTCCCATGCTGGGTCCAGTGGGTATAAATAAAGAGCATCAGCCAGCCCAATCTAGATAATATAGAAGTCTTAGTAGATATATAATAATAAGTCAGAAGTTACTCATTCAGAGTTAAGTGACTTCTGTAACTGCTACACCTTCCATAAGTAAGCTTCACACAGAAGAGAGATCTCATTAGTATGAACCCTGGCTTAAGAAATGTAAATAGCAGGCTAAGAGAGAGGGGGAGGTAATTGTGACATTGGTGGTGGGAAATGGGCACTGGAAAGGGCGAAAAGCTGAACACTATGTGACCAAAACCCCAAACATGAACAACGTTGTAATTGTATATCCCACGGTGGTATAATAAAATACTATTAAAAAAAGAATATGTAAATAGATTAAGCTCTGAGTGGATAAAACAGCAAGCTTTCTAAGTTAGCTAGACCTGTCATCTTTCACCATATAGTTTTGATAAGGCTATATCAAAACTATATTGGCATGATATTGGCAACCATCGCCTCCATCTGCCTGTTGTCCATCATTTACAAGCTGTTCACTCGAGTCACCCTGAACAGGATTGGCAGAACATTAGATGAAGCTGACAACCATGCAGCAAGTTGACTTCCAAAAGGATTCAGCACAATCGATAATATCTACATGGTAACCAAGTCATTGAGGTCTGTAGGGAGTTCGCGATGCCGCCTGGCTCACGTTCATTGATGTAAAGAAAGCCTTGATTCTGTGGAGACCAAAGCGGTCATTGAAGCCCCAGCCAAGCAGGGAGTTCTAAAATTCAATACATCAAGATCCTTTGTTAGCCGGTATTACAGATTCACCACCAGGATCTCACCATTCTACAAGGAAGTGATCACTGATGTCAAAAGAGGGGTTTGGCAGGATGATACCATTTCCTCACTGAAACTCTTCAGTGCCACCCTCGAGAACATCATGCGCCAATTAGAATGGGAAGGAATGGGAGTGAAGATAGTATTGGTCGGTAACATACCACCCTCCTCCCGCCTCACCCATGATAACTTCTAATAACACCAAACATTAGCCAAGAGGCACAAATGCTGGCTGACTTCCACTGAGAATGTGGGACAGATAGGTCTACAGCTGAATCTCAACAAAACAAAATTCATGAAAAACAAACTCTTTCCAGATTCCCCTGTTATTGTCCAGAATTTTATCCCGCTTTGAGAGACAAAGAGTTACACAGGAATGCAATGAACAAAAAGCAGAGTTTAATATTTGCTGGTTGGGCCAGGGTCCAGCCTCGATCACGGACTTGCAGGTCCTGAACAGCAGGAGGGATCTTGAGGCTTCTCAAAAGGCCCCCTATGGAGGATCCTCCTGTCCATCACAATAGGCCCATGCAGTACATACCCAATTATTTTGTAATATTTTATTTTAGCCTATTCACTCAAGGTATATTGCTTTTCAGCCTATAAGTGTGCAGTCACATGGAGCAAGAAGGCAGGGAACACATCCTGCACATACACAGGGTTATTTCCCCTTGACCTGTCCATCCAGGCGGGCATGCCTGCCATTAGCCCATCCACATTAAGTACGCCTCGCACGCACACCAGTTCAACTTCCTGGTCCTGCCCATTCCACAGCCATCTTCCTCTTGCCCTGCCCACATTACACAGAACCCCCCTGTTTATCTTAGGATCCCTGTAGAGAGGCATCACCACCAGGGTGGGGTGGAGTGGGCTGGCCCTTACTATTTCTGTTGGGGGATATTTGAAACAAACTACTATTCTTTTATTTCCTATCCTTTCATTCCCTATCCTTTCAGCCCTCCCATTCACTCTCAATCTAAACGAACATCTCTGAATACAGCAATTATGTGTACCTAGGGCTCAAAACCCCATGATGAACAACCTAAAACCTGAGCTACGCAGGAGGAAGAGAGCGGCATGGAATGCCTCAAGAGCATCGGAGAAATAACTAAAGGACAAGAACCTGGCTCCTAAGGCAATTTTCAACTCACGCATTTCCCTGAATTAACATATGCCTCAGAGACTCGGGGCCCTACTAAAGCAGTAGATGAGAATGCTATTCCAGGCTCCCCAAAGAGGAATCGAAAGAGCTATGCTTGAATATCATGCGCCACACAAGTGAGAGAAGTGAACCGGAGTTCCAACCTCCATCAACGCTCCAGAGTCAGGACGCTTGTCTCCTTGCCAAGGCACGAAAAATCAGATGGGCTGGATGTAATGTGACTTGGAGACAGACCACTGAACTAGAGCCGATTACCAACTGGATCCCATAGACGCCAAAAGATCATGTGGTTGCCCACCTACAAGATGGTCAGACTTCTTCACAAGACCCTGAACAAACAGTTTGAGGTTCTTCATATTCCTGAAGAACCAGAAGCTATTGGGCTACACAGGCACGTATAGGGACAAAAGGAAACGCTACTGGCCCCGCTCGAGCAAATAATGGGAATAACAGGATGTCAAGTGATCAAATGATGAGGCTATAGTGAATATTTTATACATCCTAAACACATGATAATTTTGAGAGTATAAATTCATATACAGAAATTGGTTGATAGATTTAGAATTTTCCACTTTAATAGATCTCTAAAATTTTTTTCTAAAAACATTATTAATTTTATCCCTGGTGTTTGAGAATTCCCCTATTTGTTCATGTTATTTCTAGTCTTTTGGATTGTTAAGAATTTGTTAATCATACGTATGATTTTCTTATAGAAGCTTCATATTTTGTTACTGCTGCTTGCATCACAATTTCAATTTAAAATGTGCTTAAATTCTGGAAAACAGAAGTGAATGAGTTTTTCCTTTCTTTTTCTTTTTCTTTTCTTCCTTTTTATGACACCAGGCTGGTCTCAAGCCCACTCTTGACTCAAATGCTCAGGGAACACTACTGTAGGGCTCAGGGGATCATATGTGACGCCAGACATGAAACGTAGAGCCGCTCATGCAGTAATTCGATGATTGAATCAGTCAATCCTTTAGGTGAGGAGCTAAAGCCCTGAGTACTAGCCTCTCCAAGCCCTGAATACATTCTTTGAATATATGAATGGAGAGAACTGGCCTGGGGAGGAGGATATATATGTGACTGGGTAACATTTGTTGATACTCTAGATATGAAAGTGTCCTACATTGATG
>JAJIBD010028056.1:0-68550 GCA_021461705.1 Cryptotis parvus
GGATGGGACTCGTCCACCACGCGCTATATGGCATTGTCAGACGCTGGGGAGAATGTCCACGACCAGAAGGACCGAAAAGCAAAACTTGGTTCGAACCCCAAGTAGGCGGCTCAAAGAGGCGGGAAGCACTGGGAGGGTGGGTCAGGCCGGAGCGCGTCACCCCTTCCCCCTCGCCCGTGAGCTAGCCGGTTTCCCAGCCCAGGAACGCTGGCAGATGGCCCGGCATACAAAGTCTCGCAGGCGGCCCGGGAAGCGGGAACCCTGGCTTGCGCCCGGGCCCCAGCTGACTATGGAACCGAGGAGGGCAGATGGGCTTTGGGAGTGGGCCGTCGCCTCCGGAGGAGTCCCGGCAGCAGCGGATGGGACTCGTCCACCACGCTAGCCACCATTTTTCACTGTCAGGCGCTGGGAGAATGTCCCACACGACCAGAGGACCAGCAAAAGCAATTCAGCCGGCAAGTAAGCGGCTCCAAGGCGGGAAGCACTGGGAAGTCGTCAGGCGGAGGCGCGGTCACCCCTTCCCCCTCCATCGTGACTAGCCGGTTTCCCGCCAGGGAGCCGCTGGCCAGCCGACATCCAGAGTCTTGCAGGCGGCTCGGGAGGCGGGGCCTGGCTCGCGCCGGGCCTCAGCTGACTATGGAACCCGAGGAGGGCAGATGGAGCTTTGGGAGTGGGCCCGTCGCCTCGGAGAAGTCCCGAAGCAGCCGGATGGGACTCGTCCACCACCCTAGCCACCATTTTCATTGTCAGGCGCTGGGAGAATGTCCCACGACCAGGGAGGACCAGCAAAGCGGTTCGAGCCCAAGTAAGAGCGGCTCCAGAGGCGGGAAGCACTGGGAAGTCGTCAGACGGAGGCGCGGTCACCCCTTCCCCTCCACCGTGACTAGCCCGGTTTCCCGCCCAGGAGCCGCTGGCGGCCCGGCATCAGAGTCTTGCAGGCGGCTCGGGAGGCGGGAGCCTGGCTCGCGCCCGGGCCTCAGCGACTATGGAACCCGAGGAGGGCAGATGGGCTTTGGGGTGGGCCCGTCGCCTCCCGGAGGGTCCCGAGCGGCCGGATGGGACTCGTCCACCACGCTAGCCACCATTTTCATTGTCCAGGCGCTGGGGAGAATGTCCACGACCAGAGGACCAGCAAAGCGATTCGAGCCCAAGTAAGCGCCCAAGAGGCGGGAAGCACTGGGAAGTCGTCAGGCGGAGGCGCGGTCACCCCTTCCCCCTCCACCGTGACTAGCCGGTTTCCCGCCCAGGAGCCGCTGGCGGGCCCGGCATCAGAGTCTTGCAGGCGGCTCGGGAGGCGGGAGCCTGGCTGGCGCCGGGCCTCAGCTGACTATGGAACCCGAGGGGAGGGCAGATGGGCTTTGGGAGTGGGCCCGTCGCCTCAGGAGGGTCCCAGAAGCAGCCGGATGGGACTCGTCCACCACGCTAGCCACCATTTTCATTGTCAGGCGCTGGGAGAATGTCCCACGACCAGAGGACCAGCAAAGCGGTTCGAGCCCAGGTAAGGCGGCTCCAAGGCGGGAAGCACTGGGAGTCGTCAGACGGAGGCCGGGTCACCCCTTCCCCCTCCATCGTGACTAGCCGGTTTCCCCGCCCTGGAGCCGCTGGCGGGCCCCGGCATCCAGAGTCTTGCAGGCGGCTCGGGGGGCGGGAGCCTGGCTCGCGCCGGGCCTCAGCTGACTATGGAACCCGAGGAGGGGCAGATGGGCTTTGGGGGGTGGGCCCGGCCGCCTCCGGGGGTCCGGAGGCAGCCCGGATGGGACTCGTCCACCACGCTAGCCACCATTTTCATTGTCCAGGCGCTGGGAGAATGCCCTCCCGACCAGGAGGACCAGCAAAGCAGTTCGAGCCCAGGTAGGCGGCTCCAAGAGGCGCGGGAAAGCACTAGGAAGTCGTCAGACGGAGCGTGGTCACCCCTTCCCCCTCCATCGTGACTAGCCGGTTTCCCGCCCAGGAGCCGCTGGCGGGCCCGGCATCCCAGAGTCTTGCAGGCGGCTCGGGAGGCGGGGCCTGGCTCGCGCCGGGCCTCAGCTGACTATGGAACGAGGAGGGCAGATGGGCTTTGGGAGTGGGCCCGTGCGCCTCCGAGGGGTCCCGGAAGCAGCGGATGGGACTCGTCCACCACGCTAGCCACCATTTTCACTTGTCAGGCGCTGGGAGGAATGCCCCACGACCAGAGGACCAGCAAAGCCGGTTCGAGCCCAGGTAGGCGGCTCAAGAGGCGGGAAGCACTGGGAAGTCGTCAGACGGGCGCGGTCACCCCTTCCCCCTCCATCGTGACTAGCCCGGTTTCCCGCCCAGGAGCCGCTGGCGGACCCCGGCATCCAGAGTCTTGCAGGCGGCTCGGGAGGCGGGAGCCTGGCTCGCGCCGGGCCTCAGCTGACTATGGAACCCCGAGGAGGGGCAGATGGGCTTTGGGAGTGGGCCCGTCGCCTCCGGAGGGTCCGGGCAGCAGGATGGGACCCGTCCACCACGCTAGCCACCATTTTCGTTGTCCAGGCGCTGGGAGAATGCCCCACGACCAGAGGACCAGCAAAAGCAGTTTGAGCCCAGGTAGGCGGCTCCAAGAGGCGGGAAGCAACTGGGAAGTCGTCAGACGGAGGCGTGGTCACCCCTTCCCCCCTCCATCGTGACGAGCCGGTTTCCCCCCCAGGAGCCGCTGACGAGGCCGGCATCCAGAGTCTTGCAGCGGCTCGGGAGGCGGGAGCCTGGCTCGCGCCGGGCCTCAGCTGACTATGGAACCCGAGGAGGGCAGATGGAGGCTTTAGGAGGTGGGCCCGTCGCCTCCGGAGGGTCCCGGAAGCAGCCGGATGGGACTCGCCCACCACGCTAGCCACCATTTTCATTGTCAGGCGCTGGGAGAATGCCCCACGACCAGAGGACCAGCAAAAGCCAGTTCGAGCCCAGGTAGGCGGCTCCAAGGGCGGGAAGCACTGGGAAGTCGTCAGGCGGGGCGTGGTCACCTTCCCCCTCCATCGTGACTAGCCGGTTTCCCGCCCAGGAGCCGCTGGCGGGCCCGGCATCCAGAGTCTTGCAGGCGGCTCGGGAGGCGGGAGCCTGGCTCGCGCCGGGCCTCAGCTGACTATGGAACCCGAGGAGGGCAGATGGGCTTTGGGAGTGGGCCCGTCGCCTCCAGAGGAGTCCCGAAGCAGCCGGATGGGACTCGTCCACCACGCTAGCCACCATTTTCGTTGTCCAGGCGCTGGGAGAATGTCCCACGACCAGAGGACCAGCAAAGCAGTTCGAGCCCAGGTAGGCGGCTCCAAGAGCGGGGAAGCACTGGGAAGTCGTCAGAGCCGGAGGCGTGGTCACCCCTTCCCCCCTCCATCGTGACTAGCCGGTTTCCCGCCCAGGAGCCGCTGGCGGGCCCGGCATCCAGAGTCTTGCAGGCGGCTCGGGAGGCGGGAGCCTGGCTCGCGCCGGGCCTCAGCTGACTATGGAACCCGAGGAGGGCAGATGGGCTTTGGGAGTGGGCCCGTCGCCTCCGGAGGGTCCCGGAAGCAGCCGGATGGGACTCGTCCACCACGCTAGCCACCATTTTCATTGTCCAGGCGCTGGGAGAATGCCCCACGACCAGAGGACCAGCAAAGCCGGTTCGAGCCCAAGTAGGCGGCTCCAGAGGCGGGAAGCACTGGGAAGTCGTCAGGCGGAGGCGTGGTCACCCCTTCCCCCCCCTCCATCGTGACTAGCCCGGTTTCCCCGCCCAGGAGCCGCTGGCGGGCCCGGCATCCAGAGTCTTGCAGGCGGCTCGGGAGGCGGGAGCCTGGCTCGCGCCGGGCCTCAGCTGACTATGGAACCCGAGGAGGAGCAGATGGGCTTTGGGAGTGGGCCCGTCGCCTCCGGGAGGGTCCCGGAGAGCACAGCGGATGGGACTCGTCCACCACGCTAGCCACCATTTTCGTTGTCCAGGCGCTGGGAGAATGTCCCACGACCAGAGGACCAGCAAAGCCAGTTCGAGCCCAGGTAGGCGGCTCCAAGAGGCGGGAAGCACTGGGAGAGTCGTCAGGCGGGCGTGGTCACCCTTCCCCCTCCATCGTGACTAGCCCGGTTTCCCGCCCAGGAGCCGCTGGCGGGCCCGGCATCCAGAGTCTTGCAGGCGGCTCGGGAGGCGGGGCCTGGCTCGCGCCGGGCCTCAGCTGACTATGGAACCCGAGGAGGGCAGATGGGCTTTGGGAGTGGGCCCGTCGCCTCCGGGGGGTCCCGGAAGCAGCCCGGATGGGACTCGTCCACCACGCTAGCCACCATTTTCATTGTCCAGGCGCTGGGAGAATGTCCCACGACCAGAGGACCAGCAAAAGCGGTTCGAGCCCAAGTAGGCGGCTCCAAGAGGCGGGAAGCACTGGGAAGTCGTCAGGCGGAGGCGTGGTCACCCCTTCCCCCTCCATCGTGACTAGCCGGTTTCCCGCCCAGGAGCCGCTGGCGGGCCCGGCATCCAGAGTCTTGCAGGCGGCTCGGGAGGCGGGAGCCTGGCTCGCGCCGGGCCTCAGCTGACTATGGAACCCGAGGAGGGCAGATGGGCTTTGGGAGTGGGCCCGTCGCCTCCGGGGGGTCCCGGAAGCAGCCGGATGGGACTCGTCCACCACGCTAGCCACCATTTTCATTGTCCAGGCGCTGGGAGAATGTCCCACGACCAGAGGACCAGCAAAGCCGGTTCGAGCCCAAGTAGGCGGCTCCAAGAGGCGGGAAGCACTGGGAAGTCGTCAGACGGGGCGTGGTCACCCCTTCCCCCTCCATCGTGACTAGCCGGTTTCCCGCCCAGGAGCCGCTGGCGGGCCCGGCATCCAGAAGTCTTGCAGGCGGCTCGGGAGGCGGGGGCCTGGCTCGCGCCGGGCCTCAGCTGACTATGGAACCCGAGGAGGAGGCAGATGGGCTTTGGGAGTGGGCCCGTCGCCTCCGGAGGGTCCCGGAAGCAGCCGGATGGGACTCGTCCACCACGCTAGCCACCATTTTCATTGTCCAGGCGCTGGGAGAATGTCCCACGACCAGAGGACCAGCAAAGCGGTTCGAGCCCAAGTAGGCGGCTCCAAGAGGCGGGAAGCACTGGGAAGTCGTCAGGCGGAGGCGTGGTCACCCCTTCCCCCTCCATCGTGACTAGCCCGGTTTCCCGCCCAGGAGCCGCTGGCGGGCCCGGCATCCAGAGTCTTGCAGGCGGCTCGGGGGCGGGGCCTGGCTCGCGCCGGGCCTCAGCTGACTATGGAACCCGAGGAGGGCAGATGGGCTTTGGGAGTGGGCCCGTCGCCTCCGGAGGGTCCCGGAGGCAGCCGGATGGGACTCGTCCACCACGCTAGCCACCATTTTCATTGTCCAGGCGGCTGGGAGAATGTCCCACGACCAGAGGACCAGCAAAAGCCGGTTCGAGCCCAAGTAGGCGGCTCCAAGAGGCGGGAAGCACTGGGAAGTCGCCAGGCGGAGGCGGTCACCCCTTCCCCCTCCATCGTGACTAGCCCGGTTTCCCCGCCCAGGAGCCGCTGGCCGGGCCCGGCATCCAGAGTCTTGCAGGCGGCTCGGGAGGCGGGGAGCCTGGCTCGCGCCGGGCCTCAGCTGACTATGGAACCCGAGGAGGGCAGATGGGCTTTGGGAGTGGGCCCGTCGCCTCCGGAGGGTCCCGGAAGCAGCCGGATGGGACTCGTCCACCACGCTAGCCACCATTTTCATTGTCCAGGCGCTGGGAGAATGTCCCACGACCAGAGGACCAGCAAAAGCGGTTTGAGCCCAAGTAGGCGGCTCCAAGAGGCGGGGAAGCACTGGGAAGTCGTCAGGCCGGGCGTGGTCACCCCTTCCCCCTCCATCGTGACTAGCCCGGTTTCCCGCCCAGGAGCCGCTGGCCGGGCCCGGCATCCAGAGTCTTGCAGGCGGCTCGGGGGAGGCGGGAGCCTGGCTCGCGCCGGGCCTCAGCTGACTATGGAACCCGAGGAGGGCAGATGGGCTTTGGGAGTGGGCCCGTCGCCTCCGGAGGGGTCCCGGAAGCAGCCGGATGGGACTCGTCCACCCACGCTAGCCACCATTTTCGTTGTCCAGGCGCTGGGAAAATGTCCCACGACCAGAGGACCAGCAAAGCGGTTTGAGCCCAGGTCGCGCGGCCGCTAGCGCCGCATGAAGCACTAGGGTGGTGAAACAATGATGTTTTTGGTACACTGCATTCCCTTGCAACAGCAGGAGGGTTTGCTGAGAGGGGAGATATACAGAGGAAGGAGATGACATATAGAGCCCGCCGGGTGGTTGGGATTCGGGAGGGGGGGGAGACAGGGCGTTGGTGATGGGAGATGGGTTCGGGTGGAGGGTGCATCTTGGAACCCTGTGGAGCCAGGACTCCACATGAGCATCCTTCAATTAAAAAAAAAGGAGAAAAGGTGGAATAAATAAATAAATAAATAAATATCTGCAGGGCTAGCCACAATGTGTAAAAGAAGAGGAGAGATGCAGAGATAGAGAGAAAGAGAGGAAGCAGGGCTACCTGCTATTAAGGCAACCTGGGGGTGAGTGGGGAGGGGGTGGAGTACATTGGTGGTGGAAATGGGGTACTGGTGGAGGGGATGGGTGCTGGAATACTGTATTACCAAGAACCAATTGCACCTTTGTAATTGTATGTCTCACGGTGGTATAATAAAGAATAAAAAAATTAAAAAAAAAGAACATTGTTACTTCAAAAAAGTTCAACATACCACCAATATATTATCCAGCAATTTTGTTCTTGGGTATATAGTCCAAAGAATTTAAATAAACATTCAAACAAAATGTGCAAATATTTGTATACAAATATTACACACAATATAGTAATCCAAAGTTTGGACAGAATCAAAATTTCTAACAGCAGATGAGTGTTTCTATTGCATAATAGAATAAACAAATTACAAATTGTACTATATGCATACAATGAAATACTATTTAGCCATAATAGTATTGGTTTTTTATTTTATTTTACTTTTTACATTGTTTTTTTTTGTTTTTATTTTTTTTTTATTTTTATTTACTTTTTTTGGGGGTGAGTACATGAGCAATGCTCAGAGGTTACTTCTAGCCTATACTCAGAGGTTACTCCTGGCAGTGCTCAGGAGGCCATACAGCATGCTGGGAATCAAATCTGGGTTGGCAGCAAATGCCCTACCTGCTATACCATCACTTGGGCCCAGTATTGGTTGATATGAAATAAACATACTGGGTAAATTCATAGAAAAAAGAAAGAAGATCAACGGTTTCCAAAGATGAAAAATAAAAAGCATGTAAAGCAACTGACTAATAAGTTGGGGGAAGTAATGACTCACAGGAATGTGCTCTTTAGGAGCAACAAAATTATTTTGGAACTAGACTGAGTAGTAGTACACAAAATTGTGAATGCACTAAATACCACTAAATTCTTTATTTTAAAATGACTAATTTTATATAAATTTCACTTTAATAAAATTTATCGTATTAAAGAGCAAGGACCTAGAAGTTATATGAAATATGTCCTAAGATCAGAAGATTCAATATTAAGTTGACAGTTCTCTCCAAATTGACATATATGTAATTCAATACCTCTCAAGAGTCCAGAAAAGGCAAATTTGTAGAGATAGATAGTTGATTAGCGGTTACCTAGACCTATGGGACGTTGGTGAGAAATAGAGTAAATGCTCAAGACCAGATTAACAGAGCAAAAGGAGTTCAAGCCCAGGTAAGCAGCTCCCAGAAGCAGGAATCACCGGGAATTCGTCAGATGGAGCCAGGGGTTGGCCCTTCCCCCTTTCATTTTGTCTGAGCCGGTGGCCCCACCCAGGGAGTTGCCCTGGGGTGACCAGCCATAGCATGCAGAGCCTCAGATGCGGCTGGGGAAGCTGGAACTCGGCTCTCCCCAGGCTCAGCTGACCATGGGGCCCCAGGAGGACAGATGGGTTTTTGGGGTGGGCCCATCACCTCTGGGGGGTCCCGGAAGCAGCCGGATGAGACTTACCCACCACACTAGCCACCACCTTCGCTGTCCAAATACTGACCATAGGCCCCTAAGTTGCGGGGCCGCTTGGCCCCGCGGTCCATCAAACTAGTGGAAACAATTATGTCCTTTAATGTACTTCATTCTACAATGTGTAGGAAAGGTAGGTGGGAGGGGAGAGATAGAGAGGGAGAGAAAGACATACAGAACCCGCCAAGTAGTTGAGGTGTGGGAGGGGGGGGGGTGGGAACATTGGTGATGGGAGATGGGTTCAGGTGGAGGGACGGGGAACACTGTAGAACCAAAACTCGACATGAGCACCTTGCAATTGTATGTCTAAAAGTGGTGTAATAAAATTTGAACCAAAAAAAAAAAAAAATAAAAATAAATAAAATTAAAAAAAGAAATAGAGTAAATGTACATGAAAATTCTTATTGCCATTATACAAATATTTAAAGCTGTCTTATTATGATAGTTGTACAAATTGGTAAACTTACTAAAAATCATTGGCTTATATATTTTAAGCAAGTGAATATATGGTGTATCGTGTTGCCTCAGTTTATTTCTTTTTTAAAAAAATAAGGATATCATATCAGGCAAACCTTTCACCTCTCATATTATCTCTCGGGCCTGGAATTCATGTTTTCAGCTACATTTGCATGATTTCATTAGCAAGAAATACTGAGTAGATGCAAAAGTAGCTAGTCAGACTTTGATGACTAGGAAGTAATCTCAACACACATATGCCCTCACAAGTGTACTCCGAGGCACATGAACCCACCCCACACGATCCTCCCTTTACCAGATCCCTCAGTTTACTGTGTTTTTTCAAATAGACTCCTTGTTCAAATTCTAGATCACTTTCCATCAACAAGAGTAATTATGCAACTCTTCTGACACCTGTTTACACAAGTTCACTCCTGTTCTATACAGGATACAGTAGGAGCAGTTATTTTTTGTGAAGTTTAAAGTCTTCTGCTACAAATTGTGTGACTTTTGTTCTTTCTTAGCATGCTGAGTGAAGTCATTCAAAAAAATTAATGGGACCCGGCGATGCTCAGGGGGTTTCTCCTGGCTCTGCACTCAGGAATTACTCCTGGCTGTGCTCGTGGCTCTGCACTCAGGAATTACTCCCTGGCTGTGCTCAGGGGACCATATGAGATGCCGGGGATCGAACCGGGCCGGCCAGGCCAGCCCGCGTACAAGGCAAGGCGCCCTACCCGCTGGGCCATCGCTCCGGCCCCACATTAACTTTTTAAAATTAAGTCTTCTGTACCTTGCTTTGTTCCTACTGCTTCAGGTTCATTTGGTGCTTCCTTCTGAGGCTCATGAAAAAACCTACACAGCATTTTTTCCTGTCTATGAAACTTTACCACATTCTGTGACCCAAGTGACAGAAGGGGGTTTCTATGAAGGCCCCTACAAGTCTCACTCATCTTAGTTTTCTGTAGTTAATTTTTGGAACCAATGCTGGACCTTATTTGGGGGGTTGGGTCAAGCATTCTAGTCCACCAAGTAACATTGAATTTTTATTCTACTTTCTAAAGTCAGACTTCTTTTGAAAATCGAATATCTTCAAAATGGAAGGTAAAAAAAGCTTTATCATATTATTGATGCTACATTGCAGCTTGAATTCTTTATCAGAGTAGGCAATGCATGTAGGACCATCATATTACCACTTTTAAGTCTATCACATACAGTTGTTATTACTGTTATCTCGTTCACTAGTTTTATTCATTATACAATGAAAATATCTTTAAATATTCTGACAATCTCATTATACATACGTATTACTTAACTATATCGGGTCAGAGAGATGGTTTAGAGCTAAGGTGTTTTCCAGGCATGGAGCTGACCCTGATTCAAATCCCCAGGACCACATTTGGTGCCCTGAGGGCCAGAGTGGATGTTCTGAACAGTGTCAGGAACAACACCCGGGAACCCATGATATGGTCCCTAAACAAACAAGAGTCTTTGGCCCAAATATCAGGAAATTGTGGCTTAGAATGCCTTCAATAATGAGAGCATTTGGTATCATTTAGAATAACTCACTCAGTGGCAAGTTTATGCTGCACAGTACACAATACATAGGAGTTTTAGGTTGGCAGTAAGAGGCTCCAGCAAAGTTATCCTGTATTCAACCTCTTTCTGGTTAGTTTAGATGTCTAGAATAACAGCATATTAGTTTTTTCCTCTCAAATTGGGCCTCCTTCTCACCTGCCATGACTACAAGTCGCAATGCAGCTGCTTCGGAGACCTAAAACACTGGGCTTCAGGATGGTACAGAACCTCTCCCGCCAGTCTTTATGTTGTCTGCCATTATGTTTTTTCAACCAGAATCTAATCACTCTAAAACCTGTCAGGATGGGAAATGGAGTTAAACCACAATTGGTTTAACTTAACTTTAACTAATCATTTGCAGTGCAATCAATATATATCACAGTTTACTGATCTACACTTGGTAGAATCCTTGAATTCTACCAAAATGCTTTGAAAAGCCATTCTCCCAGGTAACCTCTTCCATTTTCTGTAATATGCAATGAATTATGGACAGAGACTGAAGAGCCCCTCTGCACACAGTGAATTATTTCAGTTTCCTGACTTTTATTTAATTAATTTATTTATTAATATTTTATTATACCACCATGAGATATACAATTACAAAGATGTTCATGTTTGGGTTTCAGTCATACAGTGTTCCAGCACCCATCCCTCCACCAGTGCACATTTTCCACCACCAATGTCCCCGATTCCCTCCCCCTCCCCCAGCCTGCCACTATGGGAGGCTCTTTACCCCCTCTCTCTCTCTCTTTCTCTCTCTCTCTCTCTCTCTCTCTCTCTCTCTCTCTCCTTCTCTTCTTTGCTTCCTTTGCTATATTTATACACATTGTGTCTTGAATATTGTAATACATACATTTAGAGGTTATCATGTATATTCCTTTGCCTATATTCAATGCTCAGTTCTAGCCTGGTATTATCATTTCCAAGGATTATTAACACACTGTTCCCTTCCTTGTCTTAACCTCTGATTCCCACACACTTGCGACTGATTCCACCTGTTGACAAGACTTCCTAATTAATATTTTGCCTGGCCTTGGATATTGATATCATAATATATATGTATATATTATATATTATATATATAAAATATCCCACAAATAAATGTAGTCATTCTATATCTGTCCTTTTCCTTCTGGCTAATTTCACTCAGCATGATCATGTCCATGTTCATCCATTTATAGGCAAATTTCATAACTATTTCCTGACTTTTATTACCTCCTGCACTAAACACTTAGAAGTCACATAGAAAGCTCCCATGTTTTCTTTCTATCTTACTACACCAGACTTTAATTCTCACTTCCCTTCCTTTCAATATTGAAGGTGATATGTCCTAACTGTATCTTTTTTCCTTTGGTTCCTGCCTCTAAATAAAAAGTAGTTTCCATTTTGCCTGAGGTCCCTAGGGAGCCAGCTTCCTCGTTACCAGGAGCAATCCATTCAAGAGGGCAGTTAAGACATTTTGGAGGAATTCAGATGGCAGAAGTGTGGGAAGAGAATGTGGGGCCGATCACCAGCTCCCTGGCATTGTCTCTATTCCATCTTTTTACCATTTCCAAATCTAACCTGAGGACTTCCACAGTATTTTATTGTTGGTGCTCAGGCACTGGATATCGCCATTTCCTGCGCAAATGGGTTGATATCAATGCACTCTTCTGCAGCATGTACTGAAGTGAAGCACAATTTTTGCCATCTGTTTTGCATCATGGAGAATACCACAGCAAAATAAGCAACAAGGAAAACGAGAATGACCACTTCTGTGAACATTACCCCACCTTACTTATTCAAAGCATATGTTGCTCCATGTTTGTGCCTTTTCTTGTGCTGAGCAAAGCCTTTATAGTCTTATCAGCCTTTGGTACTTCTTTGTAAAAAGTAGGTTTATTCCTGGCTTTATCTCATTTATTCTGTTTCTGAAGGTTCCTAATAGTCTTTTGTGTTCAAGCTTATCTATAAATCCCTTCTCTGTGTCTTTTGTTCACTGCTTTTTAAAAAACCGGAGCTTTGCAGAGAGCACCCTGAACAACCACCTCCTGCTTTAGATGTCTTCCCTTTATCACTGGATTATTTCCTATTATGCTATAATCAAGATTTTATTGTTTAAATCTCCCACCTCCCCAAAGTCATATTCCTTTCTAAAGTCTCACATCATAGAATCACACCTGTGGAAAACACTCTTTTGAAGTGAAGAGTTAATTTGTAATGCAAATAATTACCTCTTTATTTATCTCATTTTCAAGTAGGCATTTTCATATATCAGATTTTCATAAAGACAAATCAGGGACAAATTATTTCACACCTTTTTCCTTCCCTGTCGCTCGCTCTCCTTCCCCTCCCACTCTCCACTGTCCTTCCCTCCTCTGATCTCTGTCCTGCCTCCTTTCAGATTCAGACTAAGCCTGGCTGCTTTTCCAAACTCTGCCTTCGCTGAGCTAAAATATTTTCTCTTCATGCTTTAGAGTGAGCCTTCACTGGAGCAGGTAAACACACCTGCTGCCTGCCTCAAGAAAGCCTATGAGTGGCACCAAGTGAAGAAAACACTTATACAGGATTTTGTTTGCTATGTCTGTCTGTATGTAACTACTGAGAGTTGGGCATTTAAATTTCTTAACTATCCCCCTGTTTTCACCTTGGATTAATGTGCACCTTCTGGACCAGAAAGATATTCTACTGGCTGAGCACCTGCAAAGTATGGGGGGACCCAGGTTTTATCCCTGGCACTGCATGGTTCCTGAGCTTCAAAGAGAGGAACTCATGAGTACTGATGTTGTAATCACAAAACAAACAAACAAAAAGAAGAGAAAAGAAAGGAACTGTAGGATGGAGTACAGAGGGGGGAAATTGAAGTGGGTAGCAAGAAAATGAGGACAGGATGCGATGGAGGGGCAGGGGTCAAGGGTCTCAGGTACACTGGGGATGTCGAGGAGTGGTGTAACTGTATCTCCAAACTGCAGAGCCAACACCAAAAGTAGGAGATCTAAACCACAACAACCAAACTTGAAAATGTGCCTGTTGGGGCTGGAGCAATAGCACAGCAGGTAGGGCGTTTGCCTTGCATGCAGCTCTCCTGGGTTCAATTCCCAGCATCCCATATGGTCCCGGAGCACCACCAGGAGTAAGTCTTGAGTGTAAAGCCTTTCCAGGTGTGACCCAAAAAAGATACAAATTAATTAATTAATAATAACAACAACAATCATCATCATCATCATAATAAATCTTGGGGCTGGAGTGATAACACCGTGGGTAGGGCATTTGCCTTGCACGCAGCCAACCTGGGTTCAATCTCCAGCATCCCATATATATATATGATCCCCTGAGCACCACCATGAGTAATTCCTGAGTGAAGAGTCAGGATAACCCTGAGCATCACCAAAAAAGCAAAACAGTAATAATATTACTATTATCATCACCCCAAAAAAGCAAAATCACTGTATCACTGTATCACTGTCTTCCGTTCATCAAAAAGCAAAATAGTAATAATAATTAATAATAATAATAATGATAATAATAATTTTTTAAAAATCTATAAAATGTGCCCTTCATGGAGGCCAATTGGGAGGTGGTATGGAGGAGGGAACACTGGTAGAAGGAAACAGATGGGGAGGGTGATGCTGGTGCTGGAGGCGCGTTAGCATGAAAGTGGATATTCCTGTGTTGGTGAGTTCTGAGCATTGTCTGAAAGATTTGTATACAAAACTCAAAAAACTAAGTTTGTTTCCCAGTGAAGGCAGAGTTTGGAAAAGAAGCCTGTTTGGAAAAGAAGTTAATAGCGAAAAGAGATGGGTCCAGGTCCTTCCCCATATCTCCAGGCCTCTCCTAGACCCTGGGACAGAATCACCAGTCCTGTCCCTGACACTGACTCCTCCTGGGAATGACCGCCTGTCTTGGTCTCAGTCTCCTCATTCCTGTGAACAATGTGCATTACTCTTTATCCTGGATAACGTGCCTCAGTCTCCATCATGGCCAGATGTGCATGGGCAAGATTCCCCGTGCTCTGTAACTGTCCTCGAACGCCCAACTCTACCCCAGCAGTTCCTGTTGCTCTATCCGGGCTTTTTGTAGCCCCTCACCACAGCTGCTTGTGCATGGGTGAGACACCTGTGCCCAACACCTGGGCATCCGAGCCTGGCCTTGTCTGTGTCTATTACTTGGCCCTATTACTCAGCCTCCTCTGATTCCCTGCAATAAAGAGGGAGATTCTGATCCAGGAAGAGAGTGTCAGAGACATAGAGATGGGGCTGGGGGGGGTGCTCATTTTCTGCTGCTATATCCCCACCCCCAGCCATCCATCCCATTATCTATCCTGACTGGCTACCTTTTCCACGGGCAAGATTTAAAAGCAATGGATTAAATTCACCCGGTGCTCCACCCTGCCACTCCAGCTTAATCAGAGCATAGCATGCCCAAAATTCAACCAAAAAAAACTTTTTAAATCAGTGTCCTAATTTTTTAGAAAATTAAAATTATTTAAATAATTTTTTCAAAATAGAAATTCCACCTTTAGGCCTATACAGTAGAGCAGTGGTAGAGCAGTTGCTTTACTTACATATGAAATGCCCTGGTTCCCATCCCTAGCACTGAAAAATAAAATGAGTGAGCGAATGAATAAACAAATAAATAAAGGCCACCTTATACAACAAACTAAGGAGGCAACCTTTCCATGTCCCAGCTTTCTTGGTAGTAAAATTAGAGAGCAAGAATCACCATCCTGTTTATGGAGTTGTTTGAAAAGATGTCACATACAAGAAAATGAAAATAAGAATGCATGTTCTATTTTTAAAAGGACATCTTAGTAATTGGTAGGCTCTTTGAAAATATGAATAACGAGATTTTCTGAGGATTGGTGGCCTCCTAAGTTATGTCAGAAAAGCCAGGGCTCACTCCGACAGTGAGCCAACGAGACCAGTAGTTCAATTGTAAAGTTCAGGCCCAAGGACGCAGAGTTGTGCAGGGGCTAAGGGACCACCAGGCTCAGCCCAGCTGTGCTCCCGGGCGTCTCAGGCTCTGCCCAGCAAATGTCGAGGAGTGAAGCAATGTATGTCCTAGCTCGGGTACTGTTCTGAGTATGAAACTGAAATGTCTTTGGACATCAAACAGTGGTTGTGAAAATGTGAAATAATTGTTGCCTTCAGACAGTTATTAATCTGGGAACAGTGATCAGATGGCTTCAAGGGTTTTTGTCTTTTCAATCAGGACTTGCCATAGGGTTAGGGGTGTCTCTCAGCAGAACTGCACTCACTTGGTGCAATGTGAGGTCCTGGGTTTGCAAAAATAAATAAGTAAATGTTTTTAATGCTCTATGTCCACACAGACAGGAAAGGTTCAGAAAGTTGGGGTGCGTTATAAATTAAGAATGCTCCTATAGATATAAATAGATACCAGTGTTTTACTAAATGTGGGAAATGGTAATGGCAGATTAAAACTTACCATTGAATATACACAAAGAGACTTAAGTGATAAACTCTAAATATCTGCAGGGCTAGCCACAATGTGTAAAATAAGAGGGAGAGAGATGCAGAGACAGTGAGAGAGAGAGACAGAGAGAGAAAGAGAGGAAACTGGGGTACCTGGTACTGAGGCAGCCTGGGAGTAGGCGGGAGGGGGTGTGGTACATTGGTGGTGGAAATGGGGCCCTGGTGGAGGGAGGGGTGCTGGAATACTGTATTACCAAGAACCAATTATGAACACTTTTGCAATTGTATGTCTCACAGGTGGTATAATAAAAATTTTAAAAAATAGTGATAAAATACACAGAAATAATAAATTTCTGAACAGGAAAAAAAAGAATGCTCCTATCTCATAAATATATATATGCACATATTATGATACCAATATCCAAGGTCAAGTGAAACATGTATAAGGAGGTCTTGTCAAAGGGGAAATTATCACAAACGTGTGGGAGTCAGAGGCTAGGTAAGACAGAAAATGGAACAGTATGCTAATTGTCGAAAATACTAATGCCAACCTAGAACTGAGCATTAAATACAGGCAAAAAGATAAACGTGACAACCTCTTAATGTATGTACTGTAATCCACAATCTGGAAGGGAAGGAAAAGAGAAAGAGACAGAGAGAAAGGGAAAGAAATAAAGAACCTGCCATGGAGGCAGGCTAGGGAGGGGGGAAGGAATCAGGGACGTTGGTGGTGGGAGATGGGCACTGGTGGAGGGATGGGTGCTGGAACACTGTATGACTGAAACCCAAATATGAGCATCTTATGAACATCTTTGTAATTGTATATCTCACAGTGGTATAATAAAATACTTTAAAAAAAAGAATGCTCTTATCTATGCAAACAGTGGTTGTGAAAATATGAAATAATTGTTGTCTGTCGTTGCAATAGTGGTGGTTTGGGGGTTGAGTTTTGTATATTTGTAAGAAATTTACATGAACATCTTTGCTAAAAAATCGAGTAGAAGCCCACTACATTTAACAAGTTCAATAAGTGAAAGCAATAACAAAGATGGTCCAATTTGCACATAACAACCCAGGAAAAAGGCGATGACTTTATCAATACCATTCTGAGATATATGTCGTAATAAGCAATGCAATTAGTGCCTGCTCAGGGAGCAGGTATGGGGATGAGGATGGGTGGGAAACAAGGGTCTTTCCCTTGTGGTGGTAAGAGCACATTGGTGATGGGACTGGTGTGGGAATGTTGAGTACTTGAAACAACTGTACTGTGAACAGCTTTGTAAATCACGGTGTTCAAGTAAAGTAAAAAAAAAAAAGTGATACTGTCCTCTTAGGTGACTTGTTCAACTGTTGAAAGTATCTTGAAGACAAAGTCTAGAAGACAAGGAGGGAGTGGAGCCTCAAAAATAAGGCTTTGGGACCGGGCGATAGCCCAGTGGGTAGGGCATTTGCCTTACACGCGGTCGCGGGTTCGATCCACGGCATCCCATATGGTCCCCCGAGCACCGCCAGGAGTAATTCCTGAGTGCAGAGCCAGGAGAAACCCCTGAGCATTGCCGGGTGTGACCCAAAAAAAAGCAAAAATAAATAAATTAATTAATAACAACAACAACAACAATAATAATAATAATAATAATAAGGCTTTGGGGGCCAGAGCGATACTCCAGCTGGTAGGGCATTTGCCTTGCACACGGTCGGCCCTTGCTGGCCCCGTTCGATCCGCGGCATCCCATATGGTCCCCTGAGCACCACCAGGAGTAATTCCTGAGTGCAGAGCCAGGAGTAACCCCTGAGCATTGCCGGTTGTGACCCAAAAGCAAAATAAATTATTATTATTATTATTAATAATAATAATAATAATAATAATAATAATAATAGGCCACAAGAGCCCTATACAGCTGGAGGAGAAGGCGCCCTCCAGTGGCCCGTTCCAGCTGACCTTCATCTACTTGCTGGTGACCTTTGTGAACGCGCTCACCAACGGGGTGCTGCCCTCGGTGCAGACCTATTCCTGCCTGACCTACGGGCCCAGTCGCCTACCACCTGGTCGCCACACTCAACTCCATGGCTAACCCTCTCGCCTGCTTCGTCTCCATGTTCCTGCCCAACAGGTACACTCTACTTAGGCCAGCCGGGAACTTCGGTCAACTGGGTTGTGCAGAATGCCGAATACTCAGCTCTGTGTATCAGGCTGCAGCATTGGCATATTGCAGTGTAAGCGTAGCTTTGTAAGTATAGTCTAGTACAGTGTAGAGTGTAATGTATGCTATAGTATTGTACGGTGTGCCATATTGTAATGGAGTGCTTTACAGTATAGTTTAGGATAGAACAGTGTAGTATAGTGTTGTATAACTTAGCATTGCTGGAGGTTACTGGAGATCAGAGGAGACTGGAGGTCAGAGGTGCTGGAGATCAGAGGTGACTACAAGAGTATGCCACTGGCACGGCAGAGCCTGGCAAGCTATCCGTGTTGTATTTGATATGCCAAATACCAATAACAATTATAGACCTCATTCCCATGACCTAACATAATGGTTTGAGGCTCTTTATGTTCCTGGAGCAAGCAGGTGCCCTTGGGCTCTACTAGCATGAGACAGGACATATGGAGATGCTACTGGTGCCTGCTCGAGCAAATCAATGATGAACGGGAAGACAGTGAAGACAGTGAACTTAGCATAGTGCAGTGCAGCAAAATGTATAGTGTAGTGCAGTATAGTATAACAGTATAGTGTGATGTATATAGTATAGTGTAGTATGGTGTAGTATGGTATAGCTTAATGCAGTATGTTGTAGGGTAATGCAGTACAGTGTAGTATAATATAATGTAATATAGTCTGGTATAGTGTAGTATGGTTTAGTACAGTAGTGATATAGCATTGTACAGTGTAGTGTAGTATAGTATGTAGTGTGATGTATATAGTATAGTACAGTATAGTTTAATGCAGTATGTTGTAGGGTAATGTAGTACAGTGAAGTCTAATGTAATGTAGTATAGTCTGGTGTAGTATGGCTTAGTAAAGTAGTGGTATAGCATCATACAGTGTGGTATAGTGTAGTATGGTTTAGTATAGTAGTATAGCATGGTACAGTGTAGTGTAACATAGTACAGTATAGCTTAATGCACTAATTGTAGGGTAGTATAGTACAATGTGTATAATATAATGTGGAATAGTCTACTGTAGTATAGCATTGTTTAATGCAGTAGTAGCATATCATCAAACAGTGTGGTATAGTGTACTATTATTTAGTATAGTAGTGTAGCATGGTACAGTGTAACATAATACAGTATAGCTTAATGGTCGCACGGCAGAGCCTGGCAAGCTACCCGTGTCGTATTTGATATGCCAAATACCAGTAACAATTATAGACCTCATTCTCATGACCTGATGGAATGGTTTGAAGGCTCTTTATGTTCCTGGAGCAAGCAGGTTCCCTTGGGCTCTACTTGCATGAGACAGGTCATATGGAGATGTTACTGGTGCCTGCTCGAGCAAACTGAAGATGAACGGGAAGACAGTGATACAGTGATACAGTGAATAATAATAATAATAATAATAATAATAATAATAAATAAAATAAGGCTTTGTTGAGATTTGCCAGGGAAGGTAAAATGGAGTAAAGTTCCTGTGAGATTAGTGAGGTTGTTATGTGTAGGGGAAAAATAGAAAGCAGAGCAATGACTTTCTCAGGTGAAAAGAAATTATAATTTAGAAAAATGAGAGAGAAACTGTGAGGAGTGAAGACATACTTCAGTGAGAATTAGGAAGAATGTTTATAATTCAGTGAAGAAGAAAATAACGCTCACAGGTAATTCATTCCACTCATCTTTGCCCTCACACCATCACATCTTTGCCCTTACACTATCACCTTCTAACTTCTTCCAGGTTTACCCTGAGGAAATGTAAGATAAAACTCCACATCCTTAAGCTATTTGCTCAACTATGTCCCCCTCTGAGCAAAGTCAAAGGGGTGGAAATAAGAAAATGAGTTTCATTCCTGAGAAAAAACAAACCATATAAAGAGATTCCTAGCTGGTTCTTGTTCTGCCCTGGTCATTGCATAGATATGACCGTACTAGCACCTGGAGCAAGGAACTCAAAGGAGAGTTGAAACACCCAGATGGGAGAAGCACTAAGTTCTTTGCCAAATTCCTGAAGTTTTAAATTGTCTTCTTAGAGATTTATTTCAGATTGGAATACATTTATAAAATTTATCAAATACTTAGAAAACTAATAGCTTGGTCAGAAGTTTTCAATTTTCTGAATCCACTGCTAATCTCCAAAAGAAAATATACATTATGAATACTCTTCCTTGTACCATTTTCACCCTTATGTCCTTTTCCCCTTCTGTGTCTAGAAGTAAATATCATCTATTATTAAATGTTGATCATTTCCAGAATGCTTTATGCTTTTCTATAAAACATGCTGGAAATGATCTATTAATACTATTGTATCCATGCAGTGTTAGGTTTTATACTTTCAACTTCCATCTAAATAGCATTCTTTGAAGAGACCTTTGCACATAAATATATGCATGTAGCAAAGTTCATTCATCTTAACTTCCATATAAACAAGCCACTTGTTGCTAATCATTTAATTTGTTTTCAAATCATTATATTTTGGGAGCCGCTGGGGTCCCCAATAGTATCAGGACAGAAGTTCTCTTCCACCACTGAGGCCGCCAGGAAAGGATTGAAAACTCATGAGTCCAGCTCAGTTCCAAAAGGCAACAAGCTCTACAACCGCAATCCAATATAATGGAAGACCTCTAGCTCTGGTCAGACCTTAAACTGTACATAAGGGCTGAAGTCTCCTACCGAAGAGGATTCCACCAGAGAGAGTCCCACCAAAGTGGATCCCACCAGAGAGGGTCCCATCAAAGTGGATCCTACCAAATAAGGAAAAATTAAGGGGACTCGAACCAGTCCCCTTATATACACAAAAGTAATCCTAACTTCAGGGAGGGTCCTAACAACAAAGATCAACTAAACAGTTTCTAGATAGTAGAAGAGTGTAGAAGGGTGGTGCCACACCCTACTACAGATCTAATCAAATGATTATGCCAAGGACTAATCCCTGCTCCTGAGATTATCTCTTATGTAAAACACTGGAGAGAGGAGGCTGGTATAAATACATCTTAATTTCATGGGCTTCATGTTATCTAGATGGTACCCACAAGATCCTTCTCATTTATTATCTGAACCAGGGTGATTCTGAGTATCTTGTTCTCTGTATACTGAAAGGGTCACATTCCCTGCTTGAGGGCAAACTAGTATGATCCTTCCTATAATCTTAAACAATAGTCTCAACGTAGCCAGGGTGGTAGTCTCCTGGTGAATTCTAACTGTCCCATGCTGGGTCCAGTGGGTATAAAGAGGAGCTGTGCCCAATCTAGATAACATAGAAGTCTTAGTAGATATATAATAATAAGTCAGAAGTTACCCATTCAGAGTTAAGTGACTTCTGTAACTGCCACACCTTCCATAAGTGTTTACACAGAAGAGAGATCTCATTAGTATGAACTCTGGCTTAAGAACATGTAAATAGCAGGCTATGAGAGGGGGGGAGGTAATTGGGGACATTGGTGGTGGGAAATGGGCACTGGTGGAGGGCGAGGTGCTGGAACACTATGTGACCAAAACCCCCAAACATGAACAACGTTGTAATTGTATATCTCACGGTGGTATAATAAAATACTAATTAAAAAAGAACATGTAAATAGATTAAGCTGTGAGTGGATAAAACAGCAAAGCTCCCAAGCTAGCTAGACCTGTCATCCAACAATTATAGTTTTGATAAGGCTATATCAAAACTATATTGGCATGACATTGGCAACTATCGCCCCATCTGCCTGTTGTCCATCATCTACAAGCTGTTCACTCGAGTCACCCTGAACAGGATTGGCAGAACATTAGATGAAGGACAACCATGCACGCAAGTTGACTTCCAAAAAGGATTCAGCACAATCGACCATATCTACATGGTAACCAAGCTCATTGAGGTTTGTAGGGAGTTCAAGATGCCGCTCTGTCTCACGTTCATTGATGTAAAGAAAGCCTTTGATTCTGTTGAGACCAAAGCGGTCATTGAAGCCCTAGCCAAGCAGGGAGTTCAAAATCCAATACATCAAGATCCTTTGTTAGCTGTATTACAGATTCACCACCAGGATCTCACCATTCTACAAGGAAGTGATCACTGATGTCAAAAGAGGGGTTTGGCAGGATGATACCATTTCACTGAAACTCTTCAGTGCCACCCTCGAGAACATCATGCGACAATTAGAATGGGAAGGAATGGGAGTGAAGATAGATGGTCGGCAACTACACCACCTCCGCTGTCACCTCACTGACAACTTCTAATAACACCAAACATTAGCCAAGAGGCACAAATGCTGGCTGACTTCGACTGAGAATGTGGACAGATAGGTCTACAGCTGAATCTCAACAAAACAATGTTCATGAAAAACAAACTCTTTCCAGATTCCCCTGTTATTGTCCAGGAATTTTATCCCGCTTTTGAGAGACAAAGAGTTACACAGGAATGCAATGAACAAAGCAGAGTTTATTGTGCTGGCTAGCCAGGGTCCAGCCCCACACGGACTTGCAGGTCCGAACAGGCAGGAGGGATCTTGAGGCTCCTCAAAAGGCCCCTTATGGAGGATCCTCCTGTCCATCACAATAGGCCCATGCAGTACATACCCAATTATTTTGTAATATTTTATTTTTAGCCTATTCACTCAAGGTATATTGCTTTTCAGCCTATAAGTGTGCAGTCACATGAGCAAGAAGGCAGGGCACATCCTGCACATACACAGGGTTATTTCCCTTGACCTGTCCATCCAGGCGGGGCATGCCTGCCATTAGCCCATCCACATCTGGCACGTCTCGCACACACACCAGTTCAACTTCCTGGTCCTGCCCACATTCCACAGCCATCTTCCTTGCCCTGCCCACATTACACAGAACCCCCCCCCCCTTGTTTATCTTATCCTGGGTAGAGAGGCATCACCACCAGGGTGGGTGGAGGGCTGGCCCTTACTGATTTCTGTTGGGGGGGATATTTGAAACAAACTACTATTCTTTTATTTCCTATCCTTTCATTCCCTATCCTTTCAGCCCCATTCACTCTCAACGGAACAAACATCTCTGAATACAGCAATTATGTGTACCTAGGTCGAAAACTCAGCATGATGAACAACCTAAAACCTGAGCTACGCAGGAGGAAGAGAGCGGCATGGAATGCCTTCAAGAGCATCGGAGAAATAGCTAAAAAGGACAAAGAGCCTCTGGCTCCGGGCACATCTCTTCGACTCCACGTTCTCCCTGCATTAACATACGCCTCAGAGACCTGGGCCCTACGAAAGCAGGATGAGAATGCTATTCGAGTCTCCCAAAGAGGAATCGAAAGAGCTATGCTTGGAATATCATGCCTCACACAAGTGAGAGAAGGAATCCGGAGTTCCAACCTCCATCAACGATCCAGAGTCAGGGATGCTGTCTCCTTTGCCAAGGCGTCGAAAATCAGATGGTCTGGATATGTAATGAGACTTGGAGACAACCGCTGAACTAGAGCCGTTACTGACTGGATCCCATAGGACGTCAAAAGATCATGTGGCTGCCCACCTACAAGATGGTCAGACTTCTTCATCAAGACCCTGAACAAACAGTTTGAGGCTCTTCATATTCCTGGAGGAAGCAGAAGCCATTGGGCTACACAGGCACGTGATAGGGTCAAATGAAAACGTTACTGGCACCCGCTCGAGCAAATCAACGAATAACGGGATGTCAAGTGATCAAATGATGAGGCTATAGTGAATATTTTATACATCCTTAAACACATATGATAATTTTGAGTATATACCTATATAACAGAAATTATTGATAGATTTAGAATTTTCCACTTTAATAGATCTCTAAAATTTTTTTCTAAAAAACATTATTAATTTTTTATCCCTGGTGTTTGAGAATTCCCATTTGTTCATGTTATTCCTAGTCTTTTGGATTGTTAAGAATTTGTTAATCATACGTATGATTTTCTTATAGAAGCTTCATATTTTGTTACTGCTGTTGGTATCACAATTTCAATTTGAAATTTGCTTAATTCTGGTACACAGAAGTGAATGAGTTTTCCTTTCTTTTTCTTTTCTTTCTTCCTTTTTTTAAGGACACCAGGCTGGTCTCAAGCCTTACCTTTGACTCTGTGCTCAGGGAACACTACTGGTAGGGCTCAGGGGATCATATGTGACGCCAGACATGAAACGTGAGTCAGTCATGTGCAATGCAAGGATTGAATCAGTCAATCCTTTAGGTGAGCAGCTAAAGCCCTGTACTAGCTCTCCAGCCCTGAATACATTCTTTTGAATATATGAATGGAGAGAACTGGCCTGGGGAGGGAGGATATATATGACTGGGTAACATTTGCTGATACCTAGATATGAAAGTGTCCCACATTGATGTAGTTCTGTTTTTGTTCTGATTTTTTGTGAAGGGGCCACACCAACAGTGCCCAGGCCTTACTCCTAAGCCTGCTCAGGAAACACTCAGGACTCAGGGGACCGTATGTTGTTCCAAAGATGAAACATGGGTCAGCCACGTCCAATGCAAGACCCCCTACCTTCTGATTATCTCTCTAATCCTTAATATGTTCATTAGTAGGGCCGGAGCGATAGTCCAGAGGGTGGGGCGTTTGTCTTGCACACGGCCAACCAGGGTTCAATCCCTGGCATCCCATATGGTCCCCCAAGCACTGCCAGGAGTAATTCCTGAGTGCAGAGCCAGGAGTAACTCCTGAGCATTGCTGGGTGTGACCCAAAAAAAAAAAAAAATATGTTCATTGTTATGTGCTGATGACTGACTGAATTCTACATACATTTAGGGCCCATGAGAGAAGTAATATCTCCTGATAAAGCTACAGTATGTGAAAACCATTGCTCACTCCTGATTTGTTGGGCTCTAAGCAGCTAGTATTGGGGTCTGGCACTTTCCAGCCATGAGGCCCTGTGGGCGGGGCCCAGAGGTGGGTCCTGTCCTCAGGGCAGTGGAGCTTCAGTTTACATTCACAGGAAAGACATTTGTGCTTATCCAATGGGAGACTGGCAGGCAAATGATTTACATCTTAGGTGAGGCAGGATGTGCCTGGTCTTCTGACCTCTGACCACAGTAATATGTAAATGAGTGATTGTTGCCTTGCAAATGCTAAATCAGAGATTGTTATCTGTTGCCATGGCCCAGGATGCTACATGATTTGTGTTTGTACCCCTTCCACACAAAAAAGGCTTTAACTGTTCCCAGTAAAACAGGACTGCTTTCCTGGATCCTCCCCTCCCCCAACCCCCTCCCGTGTTCGTGTGTTCATGTCTTTCTTTTCCTTTCGGCAACAGCGGCAAGGCAGATGCTTCTTCCTAAGTCCTTCCCGCTCCTTTTGCAGGGATGAAGTCTGGCAAGATCCAGATCTCCCTCATTCATGCCAGCCGGTCGCTGGCCAGGGCCCCTCCGACACTAATATAAACCAAGAATCCTTAAAAACAATGGATTCCATTATAATTATGAGAAAAAACATAAACCAGAGAGGGAACTGTAAATGGCATAACACCTTGGGAAGAGCTTGGTTTGTCTAGATGCTCGTCTTGAAATGGATTTGAGATATCTTTGCCAATTCCCATAATGCCCAAGGTGAAAATTAAGTCATAATGCCCACAGTGAAAATTAATCTAAAAATGCATCTACAAACCGAATGAACTTTGGATTCAAGATCCACAATGTTCATTCCCACTGGGGTGGAAATAACTATGGTGAGGGAGGTAAAATATATCTTTCTTAATTCTCTAGGGAAGTGAAACCAATCAGAGATGATAGACTAAGATATAGATGACTGACAGAAAGAAAGATAAGATATATTGTTATAGGAATTCCACATTCTGATCTGCCACCTATCATCTGCCATCTGGAGGCAGAGAGATGCAAAGAGGGTAACTCTTGACAAAACTTAAATTCCTAAGAGCCAAGGGAGCTAGTGGTAGAAGTTCCAAAGTCTGAAGGCCTAAGGACCAAGAGTGCATTTGTCTGAGGGACAGACAAATGTCTGTCACAGCTCCAGCAAGAGAATAAATGCCTCATTCTTCTGCTTCTTATTCCATTCAGACCTTCAAGAGATTGGCTGATACCCCCAAACTGAGGACAGGAGGAATCTTTTCTTAATCTACTGATTTAAATGTTAACCATATTTTCCAGAAATACCCTCATAAACACATGCAGAAATAAAGTTTACCAGCTATTTGGTTATCCAGCCATATTAATACAAAATGAACCATCCTAGCTGCCTTGTATATGATGTGTTGAGTATTGAGATGGCACAGAGGTAGGATAAGAGCTAATAATGTGGAGAAGCAAAGGAAATCTCAACCTTCTTCCAGCCCGGCCTCTCATTTCCTGTTGGACTTGGATTTAGTCATCCTCTGTACCTGGATTCGGCCTCAACAAAATGAGGTGATAGGAAGGTGACGTGTAACATTGCCTTATGGCTCTCAAATTATATTCTTTTTGTCACCGAAGAATGCTCTTTTGACAAGAAGAGAGGCTAAATTAATTTTTCCCCTTTCTACAATTCAAATGTCCTTTTGCATTTCATTTATATGTAAATGTATGAGCCTTTGACCAAAAACAAAATTACCATCTCTGGGTCACCCCTCAGCCCTCTCATCATTAAAATGCAGCTGCAGATTTCTAGGACCAAGAAAGGAAGAGAAAACAGTTAACTAAATCATCTTGATTTACGGAGCCTGGAGTACCAGGAAGTAACTATGTTTGCCATTGACAGGGTAACCCACAGGAGTAATCTCACAGGAAGTTTTACTTAGCGCAGTTTTGTTCTTGAAGAAGAGCAGTGCTCTCTGAAAAATATAGTTTAGGGGTGTCAGGGGAGTGGAGGGGAGAATCCTGAGCTTCAGAGTCTTCATTACCCAGTTCGAACCCTGGGTTTTCTGCTTTTTAACCTTGAGCAGATCACTTAGTCTCTCAGAAGCTTGGTTCCTCCTCTGTAAATGGGAGAGTGTCAACTTCAGAGATTTGCCATGCGCAGTAAAGAAGGTGGTATGTAAAGCCAGGGAGTTTGAGCAAATGATATCATAAAGAGGAATGGACAAGGGAAACGCTGAGAACAGCAGAGGGCTAACAAGGCACGTGGTGGCAAAAAACTGGTCACACTAGTCACAAGCTTCCCGTTCCATATTTCAGGGCACCTGGGGTGTAAACTGAGGCCATAACATGAGGGCAGACAGGCAGGAAATTGAGGAACTATCCTACCCACAGAAAGTTGATAGTCTGGGTGGCAAGATTTTCGGAATCAAAGGTCTGGGCAAATCAAACATCCTGTTATTGGTTCCTTTATGAACAAAGAAAGCAAGGAATAAAGTCTGAGCTTTCAATGCTGAGCATGGAGTATTTTAGTAAAGCTAGTCCTTGTGGAAGGCGTGATTCTGAATGAAGTAGGATTAAGGCATAACTCTGGGGGTGGGTGGGAAAGCCCAGGGCAATAGGAGAGAATCAGATGACTACAGGCCTAGAAACTCGTGACGTTACCTTCATCTTGCAATGAAAGCATGAGGGAACAATGACAGGTTTTCAGAGAGCATCCCAATGAAGGTAATATTTGTGACTGCTTATGACAGCCTTGTAGCAATGAGTATTAAAACTGAAGGCAGAAGAGCTCGTCAGATGAACAAGAAGATGAAGACTGAAGATGGAGCGGCAGTAATCTGCCTTGGATCCACCTAAAAGTGCATTCCCGAGCCTGCAGCCACCTCTTGTCATCCGTCCCCACACCCAAGCCAAACTGTATCACTTATCCCAGGAATAAGTTTCCTAGCTGGATTGACTGGGAAGCAGGTGCTGTTGGCAAAGGCAAGGATGCTGAGACAGAGAACTAGCTGAACTCCAGGAAGCTACATAATAATAAACTGGATTTTTGACATGCTGGATTTGTAGTAAGATATAACTGAATGTTTAAGTGGAAAATTGAAGTTGCACTGACTTTCTCCACATGATTGGAAGTGACTTTTCTATTAAAACAACACGGAATTGGAAAAGCTAACCAAAATCAGAAACAGGGTCAAAACATTTAAGAAGTGGGGCTATTCCACCATTCTTTTTTGATGTACAATTACTATGTGGAAAACTCGATATTTGCATAGTTTGTAGTTTCTCCAGCTGACTTTAAGAGGAACAATAAATGGAGTTGTGATGGAAATGTTATATTTATTTGTTAAAACAAAGTGAAAATAAATGAATAGGGAATGGAAAATGTGGGCAAATACTGTAGCTTTTTGGGGGTGCATGTGGGATTGAAAAGATCTTATATAATATATATATGTTATATATGTATAAATACATACATATATATATATATATATATATACACCGTGAGATATACAAATAAAAAGATATACAATAAAAAAGTTCTTTTGGATGTTTTGAAAGTCATACAGAATGATACAGCACCCCCCCCTCCCCCCGCCCACCCCACCCCACACCCCCCCCCCCCCCCCCGCCCTTTGTGGGTCTAAAAAGATTATTTTAACAAGAAGGAAAACATCTATGGGGGAAGATGGTCTCATCTAGTCTTTAAAATTAGAGGAAAACCTCAACAATCATTGGGTTTATAACAGCTAGTTCTGATGGCTGTTTACCTAACTGCTTTGTAAACGGGCCATCCCGAAGGTGCTTGTCCTGTTTCTCAATTACTGGAGTGTCTCTCCCAGCACCTTGGGTTTTTTCTCTCCATTTATTTTCACCTCCTCCCTCAGTGCCTCACTGACAGCAACTAGACAGCGGCAGTTTCAAAGGGTTATGAAACTCATTTGAAGCAGAGATGATTATGTGGTTTGGGAGGGGAGGGAGAAAAGGACAAAATAAAAGAGAAGTGACTCTAAGCTGTTAAGAGGAGACCATTAATAGCAACATCTTGATTTTGTTAAGAGGCAAGCCAAAGCCATCTGAAACAGGCAGGGAACAAGGTGCTAATAAGAGAAAATGTGCTTCGCAGACAAAGGAGCAGACGGCAGGGGGACACAGTCAGGGAAGGAGGCAGAGGCGGAGGAGTGTGCAGAGGGGACCTGCTAATCCCTGCGGATCACGCCAGGAGCAGGAGCCTTTTGAACTCCTTGGAAACTTCTGCCTGGCCTCAAAGTGGATTGTGAAGCTTGAGAACAAAAGAAAAGTTCACTCTGAGTTCCTCTCCTTAGAGCAGAGGAAATTGCTTTGAGGCCAGCACGCTAAGATGATAATGGCAGAAAGCAGAAACAAGGAACAAAAACTTAAACGTATTAGGTCGCAGGAAACTTGCCTAGTACAAAGTATGGCAAAGCCACCACTGACAAGAAGCTAAGCCCTGTAGGACAAACGGGTCTGACTGCTGTGAGGTTCACTTCTACCCGGCGGCCGACAGCTGAAGCGGGAGGTAATGCCTTAGCAACTCAGAAAATGCCGTGAGTGACAAATGGTGACTGAGTGCTGCACTGGCCGCGAGTGCAACTGCTGGGAAGGACCCAAGGAGCATTTCCGTTCCTCTGCTCACCAGTCCGTGAGGCCTGTCGGAAAGTGCTTCCTGGGAGCACTTTCTAGGTCACTGCTGACCCTGGAAGGGCACAAGCTTCACACAAAGAGGCTTGGGGAGCCACCGTAGGAAAGCGTCTTTTCTCTTTTCAAGCCCTGAAGAGGAAAGTCTGTTCTTGCCAGCTTACTCGCCCCCTCCCTTGGACACAGTGGTTCTGGAAGTTCCCTGGAGACCATACCACGGAGTCAGGACATGGATCTTCATGCTTGTTTTGTAAGCAACTGCAGGAACTCAACTACAGCTGCTTTTTCTGTACCTTTTGATCAGAAGTCCAGGAATGTCCAAATGTTCTTGATAGCATTACAGCCTTCCCTCTGAATTCCGTTTGAGGGATGGGGAGCTGGAGGGGTACACCCAGCTTATTCCCAGGCACCTGGGGAGATGGGGAGGGGGGAGTTTAAGCCCGGGTTAGCCCAATCAAAGGCTAGAGCTATACCCACTGTACTATCTCTCTGGCCCCTCCCTCCAGATCCTAAACTAGAGGTTGCAAACAAGGTACAGCAAGGTTTTGTTGACTGGTGGTGTTTGCTGGGGGTAGGGGACGGGGGTGTTCTGTGCCTCCTAGAGATTCATGGCCAGCTGAGACTCCCTGGTGGTGCTCCAAGGGCCTGCAGGGCAGCACTGGTGATGCTTAAGTTAACAGAGCAGAGGATCCACCTAGGGTCAGTCATACATAAGGCTCCTTAACCCCCATCTCTCTGGCCCCTAGGAGAGTTTCTGATTGACCCAGTCCTTTAAAATTGCGGTCTTCTCTGGAAAGCCGACATTTAGGGGACAAGCACCAGCACTACCACTGCAATTAGCAGGAATGGGGAGTAGCTGTTCCTCTTGGCTTCCTAGTTTACCATCCCTGCACTGCCATTGGTGTGACCAAAGCCTTGTCCTACTAGGGCACCTCTGAGAGTGGACCACACAGGTATGCAGGAAGTGACATGGGCAATGAGGATTACCCTAATTCTCTAACCCTATTGCTTACACTATTGCTTCATTCTTCTCTGTCCACTGTTTATATGGGTTATGTGGTACGCTTATGAAGAACAGGCAATCTCAAAAAGGAAAAGGCAGAGAAATGCGTAAAATGAGGAAGAGACATAAAAGTTGGAGAAAAAATAAAAAGGTTTTGAATACTAATGCCAATTACACCAAACCCTCAGGTGAGGGCAGAGTCTTACTGAGGGCTGCTCAGCATGTCAGTCTGACCTTCCTGGCTTCCCGCCCTACACAGCACTGTCAGTTTTAATAAGCTGTAATCCTGTAGCTACGAGCGAGACTAATCAAACTGCAGAGCAGCCTGTTCTTAATCAGGAAGTCATGGGATAATCATTTAACTCTGTGGTTTCTCAGTGAGTGCCAAGCTGTTTCCAAAAAAAGACGGAAAAAATCAAGAAAAAAAAAGGTCTGATAAGATGGTGGCTTACATTCTAATCTTGACCTTTTCATGGTCTTTCCATTTTCTTAATGCTTTAATTACAGAATTAAGAAATGTTTCAAAAGCATCTCTTCCCATTATATTCAGAAAATACAATATCCATTCCCAAAGTGATACAGGAAACCTCAGACTACCAGGTATCGGTGACCTGAGATCCAAGTTTTTCACAGTATGATTATAGTTCACACCATAATAGACTTCGGTAGCTTGGAATGGCAACTCACGCTGAAAACCTAGTTACCTGCCAGTGTCAGCTCTCAGGGAATTGCGAGCCAGAGCTGAACCGCAAGAAAGGTCCTGAAGCACCTGGTCTCCGGAGCCAGGAGACCCTTATTCAGCCCTTGCATCTAGTCCCTTCTTCAATTCAGTAACAAGTCACAAGGCGCTATTTATTTAGTTCAACAGTTAACTACTGAGCTTGTTTATTTTGGGATCACATGCAGCAGTGCTCAGGGATCAATCCTGGAAGTACTCAGCTACCTATAAGGCAAGTGCCTTAACCCTTGTATCTACCTTTCTAGCCTCAATTATTGAGTTCAATTAGATGTAGCTTAAAACTACTGTGGAAGCTGACTAGTGGTAGGACCTAAGGCAACTCCTCAACCTTCCAGAAATTCCTTGTAGACCCTTAGGCGGGTGACTAAATCTTCCTGAATCTTAGTTCTCAACACAGGAGTATCAAAACCTCCAGTCATGTTTTCAAGGACAACAAAATGCAGGACAAGCATTTACTAAAGCTTCCCACTGGAGCCTGAGAGATACAGTACAGTGGGTAGGGTTCTTGCCTTGCATATGGCCAACTGGGTTTAATCCCCAGCATGCCACATAGTCCCCTGAACACCACCAGAAGCAATTCCTCAGTGCAGAGCCAGGAGTAATCCCCGAGTACTGCTGGGTATGTCTCCTCCAAATAAATTAAAAATAAATAACTCTGTAGTATATGTTTTTAAAATTTACTTGAGTCAGGTGCATGCACACTATACCTTCCTGGATTCTGCATTCAGCATGCTCTTAAAACACCAAGTGCACATGGAAACAAGCGTAGAAAAAGTTTTTAATGAGAAATTCCTAGAACAATTTTTTGTACAATGCAAATTTAATATTTAAAAAAATTCCCTACTGCTTACAGGAAGTGAAACAGTATGCATTTCTTAAAAATTAAAAACCTTTATTGCCTATTGATCTTAATAAGATTAAAGAAAAAACTTTAAAATGTTCTAATAAGAAAAAGACCCAGAAAATGGACAATGTTGGGCAGAATTTTCAGTGTTTTGAACATAAATAAAGCTCATAAATTTTATATGGGTCCTGGAATATTTTTAACACATCCAACAACAGGGTTTGGCATTCACCAAGAATATAAACAAACAAAAAAAGGTCCATTCAATGTATTCTAAAACAATGAGATCCTTGAGTAGAGAAACTCTGTCTTTTGTATGTATCCCTTGACATTCATCGAGAGAAATTTATGGGAATGTTTGAAAATTCCCAATTTAAGACTGTTCTCAACCACTAATAAAAGCAAATCATACAGATGGGCAACGAAATGAAAAAGTATGAGCACATAATAACTAAAAACAGCATTTTTTATCTTGGGGTACATCGGGAGACAGTATACAAAAGAGGCCCTTGAGACCGTAAAGATTCAAACTGAGAAAAGTTCTGAATGAGACCGATTCCTTTCCAGTCACAGGCACTGGCCCACGGAAGTGACGTATTCCTGCAGTGTCGTCTCCCTGTGAGTGCAAACGTGAGTCAGTGAACTCTGGGAATCTCAACTTCCCCAACTTCCAAGCTGTGCCTTCACTGCTAAAGCTTTTGTTGTTGACTCAGGGATTCACTACATATCAAAAGAACTGGCATCTTCAAAGGTGATGGTTCAATTCTTATCAATCTGGGTCATTTAAGTCTCTAAGGGAGTGGGGACAGAACAGGGGTTAGACACATGCTTTGCCTGCTTAGGATCCCAGTTCTATCCCCCACATTGCATGGTCTTACAAGTCCAGTGGGATGTTGCTCCTTAGGGCCCCAAGTGCTGTTGAGTGTAACCTCTGATTGGCGTTGGGGTGATCTTGGTGGTCCAAAGAATGCCCAAGCAGTGCTGTATTGCCAGACCCTAGTACTGAACAGCGGGCCTCCCAGCGGGTATCAGGATCGTGTGGGCACGCTGGTATAGACATTCTTGATCTCCAATAGAAAAATGATAAAACTGAGCTCATTCAGAGACCAAAGCTCACTAAGGTCTCTTCCAGGGGACCTAACAGGAACAGGGGTGCGGGCTTTATGCGAAGTCACTAGTGTCTGCCAGATCTCAAGATGCTTGCCTGCAGACGAGCTCTTTCAACTCTGCCAGTCTGTCACTTTTTAGTGCTTCCCTGATGGAGTGGAAAAATGCAAAGTAGTGTTCAAAGTTATGCATCATAAGCAGGACCCCAGCCAACAGCTCATTGGTCACCAGCAGATGGTGGATATATGCACGAGTGTGGTTCTTACAGCAGTAACAGGAACACCCGTTCATCACTGGGCCGAAGTCTTCCTGATACCTGGGAAATGAAGTTACAGGAACACTTTAGTAAGTGAAGACTGCAGAACCCGCAATCTGGGCACTCAAGGTTGGTGCAGAAACCAAGGTAACGACCTCCCTGTTAAAAGCAGTGCTGGGCCCTGCTTACAAGTACTGAGATAGCAGACAGGGGCCAGAGCAGTATACAGCAGGGAGGGCGACTGCCTTGCATACACCCAATCCACGCTCAATCCCTGGCAACACACACAGTCCCTAAAGCCTTCCAGGAGTGATCTGTGAGCTCAGAGGCAGAAGTAAGCCCTGAGCACAGCTGAGTGTGGCCCCAAAACAAACCAAATAAAGTAAGAAGGTGACCAGAGATAAGGTGACTTTTTCTGACAAATGCTATGAAGCTGTGACAGTCACTCCCTCAGGTTGGGCACCATTACTTGGGCATTATCATAATACAAAAGAGGTTTTGAATTCCAGGATGTGCAGGAAAGTTTGGGGGGGGGGGCACCCTGTCTGCACCGTGATTTTCTCATCTGTGATGGCAACAAAGGTAATAACAATTCTCACTTTACTCAGTTATTTCAAGAATGAAATAAGTCACTATATAGTGAAGGGCCTGAAAACTGCTAGGCCAGAAGAAGCACCACACACGCAAGATCTGTCACCTGTCACTGAAAAATAGTTAAATAGCTGGATCAAGTTACAGTCAAGAGCAGTGCTAGTGGGCTGGAGCGATAGCCCAGTGTTTGCCTTGCGCCCAGCCATGCCGCGGGTTCGATCCCGGCATCCCATATGGCTCCCCGAGCACCGCCAGGAGAAACCCCTGAGTGCAGAGCCAGGAGAAATCCCTGAGCATTGCCAGGTGTGACCCAAAAAAGCAAAAAAAAAAAAAAAGACCAAGGTCTTTAAAGGGGCCGGAGCGATAGCCCACGGGTAGGGCGTTTGCCTTGCATGGGGTCAGCCCATGCCAGCCCGGGTTCAATCCCTGGCATCCCATATGGTGCCCCGAGCACCGCCAGGAGTAATTCCTGAGTGCAGAGCTAGGAGAAACCCCTGAGCATTGCCAGGTGTGACCCAAAAAAGAAAAATAAAAAAGAGCAGTGCTAGAATCCGATCTGCAAGTCTAATCCTCAAATCTAGTGCGGAAAATAAGACAGCTACAATTTCTGGTTAAATATAAAACATAAATGGAACTTTGTAACAACATTATTATTAGCCTAGCATTTAAAAAAACAAAGAAATCGCCTTGGCTATGTTCCAGTTATATAGGTAAGCCTCACAATTTTTTGTCCAGCTAGACTCTTACAGGATATACTAAGAGCTAAAACTTTCATGTTTTTTTTTAAAGGAGATCTTTAACTAAAAAATTTGTATATTCTTCTATAGAAACTATGTTTTAAGACCAAAAGTAGTACTAGATTGCATCAAATTCAAACAATAACCACTTATGGATTCACTGATTATGACTAATTTGGCCCAAATATAAATTTACAAGATACATTAGTTCATTCCTTAGAGAGGCAAGCATTTTATTTAAGACTTATAATCTGTATGTAATAGATAGTTTATTTTCTTAAATTAAAAAAAAAACTGTTGTGTTTTATCTTGAAATTCATAATTTGCACTGCTATTATTTAAAATAATTAAAAAAGAATAAAAGACAACAAATAAAAAAAGTGGTGATCTTTCCGAAAGCTTTTCTAAAACAATTGTTATCTAGATCTAGCACTAGTTTTCTGAAAGACAAAGTACATAAATTTATTGGCACTTTTTAAAAAAAAGGTTTTTTGGAGCTTAATGAAATGCCTCAAATAATATCTAACTATAAATATTTTATGAAATCATAAACTAAAAAAGAGAACAGTTACATAAACATTTTTTTAAGACTGAAATTTAAGAGTGACAAATCAAAATCTAATCTTAAAGGCATTCTTACTTTTTTTTCCTTCAGATTAATTTCAAATGATGTCATTTCTTGGTTCCAACTAGTTGTTTTAATTTTCTTTTGTTTGACGCCATGTTTTTTCTTTTCTTCTTTTCTTCCATTTTGTTGTAATACTAAAGAACAAACCAATTTAAAAAAAGTCTCAAAAGGAGATCAGATAAATGATCAGTAGTCACTAGCAGAATTTTGTTTTAGTTACTATTTCATGCCCTTTGACCCTATAATTCCACTGCTGAGAAGTTATCCTAAGAAACGACACAAGAAAAGTGACAATATTTATCAAGATGATCACCAAGCTATTATCTAGAATATGAAAATGTATAGCTTCTCACGCAGCTAAGAAATGGCTTTCTTTTTATAAATTTTCTATTATTATTAGTTTTTTGGATTTTGCTGGCAGTGCTCAAGGCTTACTTCTGACTTTGTGCTCAGGGATCACTCTTGGAGGACTTAGGAGCCCTATGGGATGCCAGAGATCAAATCAGGGTCAGTTGTGTACAAGGCAAGCGCCCTCGCCACTGTATTATCACTCTGGCCCCAGGAATGGCTTTAACCAGTTGCATGTTTGTATAATAAAAAAGAAAGAGGGAGTGAAGAAGGGAGGGAGAATAAATGTAACTTATGTCTCATCATAATGTATATGCAAATTAATTGGGCTTTATAACTGCCTGTGTTCCAAATACATTAAAGCAAAATATGGTTTGGATTTATGTGTCCCATATGGAGCCTGGTTCCTCCATTAATACCGAATTAAGTGGGGACTCACATTGTTCCCATGAACTCAAGTTGTTCCAGCAGTGCTGTTAAAGAGCAGAGCTGCCAGGCTGGAGACAGCACAGTGGGCAGGGCACTTGCCTTGCACATGGCCAACCTGCATTCAATCCCCAGTGTCTCCCCAAGCTCACCAGGAATAATTCCTGAGCACATATCCAGGAGTAACTCTTAAGCATCACTGAGTGTGGCCCAAATAACCTTAAAAAAATAGGGAAAAGAGAAAGGAAAAGAAAGAACAGAGCTGGGGCTGAGAAATATGTACTATGCAAGAGGCAATGGCTCTCAAGTGGACAAGGAGATAAGATGGTCTCTGGGGAAAGGAAGACTAACCACAGGGGGCCCACAGAAAAGGAGCAGTTTAATTCTGTCTAGGTCGAAAGGAAAGGAAGGGATCAGAGCAATATTATAACAGGTGCCATCATTCTGCTGCCATGAGTTTGCATGCCAATGTGGAGACTGTATAAAAAGCCTCAAGCTGGGGCCGGAGCAATAGTCCAGAGGGTAAGGCATTTGCCTTGCACACGGCTGACCTGGGTTCAATCCCCAGCATCCCATATGGTCCCCGAGCATCACCAGGAGACATTCCTGAGTGCAGAGTCAGGAGTAAGCCTGAACATTGCCGGGTGTGACCCAAAAAAAAAAAAAAAAAAAAATCTCAGGTATCGAAAACAAACAAAAAAAATCCTTGTCACTCACAAGGGGAATGGCTGCCTCTATATTAGGTACCTTAGTCCTTTGGAATCTTTGCACTACAATTTGCAAAGGACTTCAATTTGCCCTACATACGCAAGTAAGATGAACTAATAGTAACCTGATAAAAATGTTCAGGCGATTTCAGTTTTCCTAATCATGAACTTGGCTTTCTCTGGCCAATGGTCACTGGTTTGCTCCAGGGAACTCAGTATCAGGTTCTTAAAGCTTTGCATATTAGTGGAACTGAATGTCTTTCTTATGTTCTGGCAAAATAATTGAGCTAGAAAATAAAAGCCATGGACACATATGAAATGTTTACAGCAGCCCACTCAAAAAAAACTCCCATGTTTTATCAGGTCTATCTGAAGCTCAGTAAAACTGGCTCCCTATTTATAAAAAATTGATCCACCTGATTAATTTTGGTCTCCAGAAGAAATTCCATTTAGATTAAAGGCTAAGTTGCTTTCCTAGTAGCGTAATTATCTTCTGAGTGAATTTTAAGTCACTGGCGGGGGATAGAGTGAAGTCTCTGGCTCTCCTCAAATCTCAGGCTGGCACTGAGAGAGGAGCGAGAGCAAAGGGGAGCTGGGCAGGAGAAGAGCAAGCACATGTGGCCAGGCCAAGAACACGGAGCAGGCGGCAGCCCGCAGACCAGATTAGGAACTTCAAGGCGCCCCCGAGTCTGTATCCCAGTTCCTTTCTCTTGCCTTTTAAATGTCAGAATCTGCAACTGATTTTCTTGACTTCTGAATAACTAAACAATAAAAGAAAATGGCAGAACTTCAAAGCAATAGTAGCAGAGGAAAACAGCTTTCACATCTCAGTGTGTTTGGAAAAAAAAAAGTACTGACGAAAGCCAAAGTAACACTAGGATCAGAGGAGGTGAGACTCCCTGTATTTTAATAGCATGGGGTTCTGCAAAAAGCAGACAAAAACTCTTTTGTGTAAAAACAAATTAACTTTTACCAAGCGGTTCCAAGGTTTTCATTTCTTAGATTTTCATCACACTCACTTTGAGGTTTTTTTTCCAAGGTTGTTAATAGAAGAGGTTTTGTTTTCCCTGGTTCTGCTCACTAGAAAAGTCACCTCCTAATATTGATGAGCTGCATGTACGGTACTCAGCACCCGGCTCCACATGCCAGCACCGGGAGTCCAGATGAGAAACAAAGCTGTAGTTTCATAAAAGGCTGGCTTTCAAATGTGCACATATTTCTGACTCACGACTCAAGCCAAAAATTAATAGGAAATAGAAGAAACTTAAGGATAACACAGAGATTAACTTCAAAAGACCTACATGTCTCTTCAGGATCTGGCTGGTATTGAAAGCTGAAAGTGAGGGCACAGCCACGCTCAGTCACTTGATAAGGGAAGAAACTCTCAAATAAGTCCACGCCCCTTTCAATACACTCCAGCACTTCATCCGGCTGGCTGACACCACAGATGAGCCTGTGAAAATAATCAGCAGAACAAGGACATGAGGATGATGCCAGGAATGAAAATGGGGGCATGGCCAGAGGGACGTTAAACCTAAAAGAATGACAACCAACAGTCATGGTTGCCCCAGGCGGCCGAGCCTAAGGTGTGGTGGGAAGAACCACAGGGCTCTGGGGACAGAGAAGAAGATTCAGTCCTGAGTCTGAATCCTACCTCTGCCTACCTACTTGCTGGCTGTGATGCACTGGGGAGATTCCCTAACCTCTCACCGTACGAAGGAGAAACCAGACATACATCGGCACGGCCATGAGGATGAGAGAGCTATCTGCAGAGTGTGGACGCTGGCTCCAAAAAGGAAGCCAAGAAAGGTTGGTCTCCTTTTGTCTTCGATGCTCTGGACAAACTCCTTAGTCCTACAGAGAACTCTGCAGCCCATCTATCAAATGACAGGTTGTCGAGGAAGGCGGATGTGTGCTTTATTTAGCTCCTTCTTGAATACTCTCCACAGCTTAAATGTATGTGCTCTGCCTTTTACTTTAATGGTTCAAGATTTACTGTGTTCTTCATATATTTATTTAGAAGGCATCACTTCTCAGAATTTCCAACTATGGTGATCAGATCCAAGAATCTAGCTGGTCTTCACACTGCTTTAAACTGCCTCCCTGAATGAGACGGCATTCCCCCAGTAAGAAGCAAGGCATTCTGGCGGGTCACCCCAGTGCAATGGTTGGAAGCTGTAGCACATCTGGACTGGCTACTGCTGCAATTTTCATGTTCGCTTTTCCACCCAGGCTTCCTTTCAATGCAATGGAAGAGAAAAGCTTATAGATTCCATTTTCTAAAAGAAAAATCCAAAGGCTTTATGAATATTAAATAACCAGAGTGCTCACACAGATGCTGGTTTCTCTGGTTTCTTCAAGCAGTTGTTTTATTTATTAATTCCTTTTTGGTTTTTGGGGGGGGGCCACACCTGTTGGCGCTCAGGACTCTCTCCTGGCACGTGCTCAGGGATCACTCCTGGCACTGCTCAGAAGACAATCTGGAGTACCATGGACTGAACCTGGGCTGGCCATGTGCAAGCACCCCACCTGCACAGTCATGTTTTTGAACCCCTCTGCAACCGAACCTGTGTTTAGAAACAACAAAATGTGTAGCTGGCACTCACAGAAGACATTCTCAGCCTTCAAATGCAAAAACAGAAATCTGTGAACCTTTTATGTGGAGCCAAGCGTTCAGCCAAACCCAATGAAACTCAGGGGCTACCACTGAGTTTTTGGGCCACATCCGGTGGTGCTGAGAAGTCACTCCCGGTCGGGCTCAGGTGACCGTACAGGGTTCCAGGGACCAAACTGGGATAAGGCAGCCTTACTTGCTGTACTACTTCGCTGGCTCCTCATTCTGGAGGGCTTTAACATAAGCACATACACAAAATTTATCAGGCTGCAAATGTGATTCATAGACTTTACTGCACGTTATATCTGGATATTTTTAAGTGATAAAATTACATTATCATCCAATAGCCCTTAAAGCAGCACCCCATAAACAAGCATGTTAACATATCTACAAGAAAAAGTGGAGTATTCACAGCAAGTGAGACAGCGACTATAGGCTTCTTTAAAGAAAAGGAAAAAAATGAAGAAATTGAAGAGTCTAATAAGATGTCAGCCACATTTATATAAGCTTGGGATTCAGACTTTGACTGTTGTACATCATTCACTAACGAACCTTGTGCTTTATGGAAAGATCCCACTTCGTGCTGCCAGTTCCGATTTCAAACACTGAGTGTGCACACCATCTGCCTCAGATCTAAGACCTCGCAAGTCCTTAACTGAGGGCTAGGGGTATTGCCTTGCAAACTACGGACCCACATTTGATCCCTGGTAGCACTCACGGTACTCTGAGCCTGGACAGGAGTGATTCCTCAGCACAGCAGGGTAAGTTTTTTTTTTTGTTGTTGTTGTTTTGAGCACTGCAATGTACTGCTCAAAAAAACAAAAAATAAAAACAAAAACAGAAAAACCAAAAATCTTTATCTTTATCAGAGACAAGATAATGTAAGGTGCTTGCCTTGCATCTGGCTAACCGCATGTGGCCCCGTCCAGGAATAGACCTGAGTATAAACCAGTGTGGCCTGAAGTACCTAATATTTCTGCCTTAACCCTCCCTCAAGAAAAGAATAAAACCCATCAGCAGAGTCATTCACCACTCTAATTAGCATCCCAGATACACTCTCAAGGCAGTCCCAAAGGGTTTTATACTTGTCCCCAATTATAATGGACAGAGGAGAAACGTTTTACTTTGTTAAGAACAGAAGGAAACGGTGGAACACTTACCCTAATCAATTACAAAGGTTCAAATAAGCAAACTGACTTGGAACCCATCCTGTGGACTATATTCTGAAACTGGGGGGCAGGGAAAGGCATCATCAAAATGATCAAAGCCACGTTCACGTTCTGCCACAAGCCCCTACTGCCCCGTACTCCTGCCCTGCACCCATGAGGCTTGGTCTGGTCCCAAATGCGCACTCGCCTTGGCTTGTCCTCCGGCAACTCAGCAGTGACTGATGACAGCAGGTGCAGCCTGGTCTCCAGCGTTGCCGGGTCCCCTTGGAAGCCATCCAGAAGGAAACCCCCCACGGGCCGCTTGGCTGTCTCTCGTGCTGACCTCAGCCTCTCCTCCAGCACGTCGCCACCTTCAACCACGCCGATGATGGTGCTTTTCTGCAGGACCTGACAGGAGACAGGGGTGGAGTGATGTGGGCCAGTTCGGTCAAGTACGGTGCTCAAGCAAACAACCCAAAAACAATCTCAGAGAAGCGACAAGCACGAAGCATGAAGAACGTGTGCTCCCCTGTCCCGGAAAACCTCAGGGTTCCAGAGAGCAGAATCTGAGAAACCAACAAGTTAAAAAAAGAAATGTGGGCCATCAGTACTGGCTGTCATGCTTCAGTTCAGACTGCACAAGAGAAAAGGAACAGCTTTTCAGGAGCTATCTCAGCCTGCTTTGGGCAGCCCAAATTTCTTAGAGATAATTCTATGGACCCCAAATGGGGCCAGAGAGAGAGTACAGGGGTTTCAGGTGCTTGTCTTGCACAGGGTCCCTGAGTACAACCAGGAGTGATCCTTGAACACCAAACACCAATGAGTATGGCCCTAACTCCCAACTCACACATAAAAGAGCATTTTCTTTTCTTTTTCTTTTTTTTTTTTTTTGCTTTTTGGGTCACACCCGGCAATGCTCAGGGGTTACTCCTGGCTCTGCACTCAGGAATTACTCCTGGCGGTGCTCAGGGGGACCATATGGGATGCCGGGGATCGAACCCGGGCCGGCACAGGCCGGCTGCGTGCAAGGCAAATGCCCTAACCGCTGGGCTATCGCTCTGGCCCCTAAAAAGAGCATTTTCAAAACTGTCTTGATTGGGATAATTGACAACCCACATAAAAATAAACATAACAGAAACTGCTAATATGCAACTTCCTCAAAAACAAGTTCCAATGGTTCTAATATCTAAACCTAGGGTCTGAAGAGAGAGTCGCGCAAGTCAAGTATGGCGCTTGCCTTGCAGGTGGCTGACACAGCTGCCAACCTGGCATCCCACAGTCCCTCACCTCCCATGGCCAGATGTGATCCCTGAGCACAAAGACAGAGTATGCCCCATACCCCAAAAGAACAAAACAAACAAAATCTAAATCTTCTCTCTCATTAGTAGAATATGAAGACTATATTGATTATTTATATAACCTATAATCTTTGGAGACTTTCAACAATCTAATGCTTGTAAGAAAAGACTGCCATACTATTAACAAAGGCAAGAATAATTTGCCCTTTGGAAAAGTAGATAAATACTTGTATCAAAGAAAAAGGTCAAACAAATCTTCTAGGAAATAAAAATCCCTTTAGAAATGTAGGTAGTATGTGAATTTGAACCTCATAAAGAAACGTGAATGACCTTTATACTTTATATACACATCACTAGCATGGAAATGTGAAATAAACAGATACTGTTTTTGCCTAGTACTTTGATAAAAAAGAAAAAAAAAACTCTGTGAAAACAAAAAATGTTAGAGAAATGGCACTTACAAACCCTAATAACTTGAGAGTAAAATCTAGTTTAGCCTCTTGGGAGGGCATTATCAAAATGTAAATGCTTTTATCTTTATGTGCTAAAATTCCACTTCTCAGAATTGCTCCTAAAACATTCATATGCACCAAGGTGTGCATCTACAAAAAAAATTTGACAGTAACAAAAAATGAGAAACAACCTAAATACCTATCAATAGAGTAAATGAAATAAATTACGATATAGTTAGAGTACAGCTTCCGAAGCACTTGCTCTAAGAAGAACTCAGCTGAACATCTAGCTTAAAGAGAACACGAGCTTAGCACATGCCCAAATAAAGGCAAGGCATTTACCACAAGTTCACAGCAAACATTGAGCTCAATCCCTAAGACTCCAGGCACCAGTCCTGCAAGGCCCAAGGAGCACCAACATGGAGTGCCCACTCCATCCCCAGTCTCCTGGATGAGCTAGCTAGCTTGCTTGCCTTCTTCCTTCCTTCCACTCTTCCTCCTCTCTTCCTTCCTCCTCCCTCCCTCCAGTCCTTTCTTCCTCCCTCCTTCCCGCCTTCCTTTCTTATTATTCATATAAAGAATGTAATATTGCATCTGTGGCAACACAGATGGAACTGGAAAGTACTGTGTTAGATGAAGTGAGCCAGAAGAAGAATAAACTTATCACTTGCATGTGGTATTCAGAATAACTGTAAGAGGAACGAAATGATTTAAAGCGGGAATGGCCAGATCACCCTTTTGCCCCTGAGTATATTGAGAAGGAAAGAAACAGCATGGAAAGGAAGTGGAGAAAAGAAATGGGTGTGGAAGGAGTCAAGGGAATTCCAGGGCACTGGTTGTGCTAAAGAATGACAGAGGTAATATCCCAATCACAAAGTCAGCAACACTGAAATCATGAGACCCAAACTTCAACAACCAAACTAGGAAAGGTGCTGTCAGAAGCAGGAAGGTCAGTGGCCCTGGTTTTTACTCAGGATTGCAATTTTGCCCGCCAGTCAGGTTTCACCCTGGCCTTGATTGAAGTCGATGAGGCAGCGGCGGCTGCTTAGCAACCTTGGCTTGGCTCTGCCCAGCCAGTCCAGGAACCAAGGAGTGGCATCGAGACCTGCCTCTCACTCATGATTTCCATCTCACCCAAGGGTCAGCAACCCCTCCTCCACCCACCCACTTCGCTATACTTTGTGGCTGCACGTATTTTTTTATTTTTGCTCCTCTTCCTAGTGAGCGCTTCTTTTTCTACTGCGTTCTCTTGCTATGAAGATCTCATTACTTTGACAGCTTCACCTTTTCCACCGTATCCTAAATATTCACCATCAGCAAGCTTGGACTGAGGGCTCTGTGCCCACACGCGAGATACGACAGTGAAACAGAGAAGCGGAACAGAAGGTGGTCACAGTTAACACTGAAAAATATATAAATCGTAATTATACAAAATGACTGGGGTTGTGTTATAGCCACCGTCAAATTAAGAAGGGAGGGTGCGGGGGGGTCGTATTATAGCTACAGCTTGGTTAAGAAGGGGGGAAGTTGTGTTATAGCTACAGCCAAACTAAGAAGGGGGACAAGGAAGGGGAAGTTGTGTTCCAGCTACAGCCCAATTAAGAAGGGGTGGGGTGGGCATTGTGTTATAGCTACAGCCAAAGTAAGAAGGGAAGTGGCGGGGCGGGGCGGCGTGGGGGTAAAAAAAGATCAGAACTTCCAGAAAGGGTCAGGCACAGTTGCCTAAAAAGATGAATGTAACGAAATCATGAAATTAATAGGATCTGAAAGCAAGAGAAGAAATATGGCTGGAGAGAAGCAACAAGAAGAGTCTAAGGTAGGGCGTTTGCCTTGCATGCCACCAACCGGGTTTGATCCCAGCATCCCATATGGTCCCCGAGCACTGCCAGGGTAATTCCTGACTGCCTGGCCAGGAGTAACCCCTGAGCAATACCGGGTGTGACCCAAAAAAAGAAAAAAAAGAAGAATCTAAAATGAAAAGTGAAATAGGATAATGCCACATCGCTGAGCGGGAGAAGCAGGTCGCGGGCCATCCAAGTATCAGAAAAGTGGAGAATTGTTAATTATTTTAGGGAGTGAGCAGCAAGAGCATATGAGTTTGCACAGCTCTCGCGAGGGTAAATCTCAGGGCCTGGAGGGAGAGAATAGCAGGAGTAAAGCGCGAGTTAACTCGTCCAATGTCCGACATGATATATGGTCCCTTGAGCCCTACCAGGAGTTATCCCTAAGACCAGAGCAAGGAAAAAGTCCTGAGCACACCAGCTGTGGTGCAACAAAACCAAAAAAGATAAAAGGTCTGAAGACAATCTGGATATAAATGAGAATAGAAACAGAAAGAGAAATTACAGAAGCAGAAATAAAAATCTACAGGAAACATTATTAGGTGATTTTGTCTGAAAGTACTGGCAAGAAAAGTAACAGGGAGAGAGCAGATTCTAGATGTATTTAGAAAGAAACAAATTTGGTATCAGACTGGATATTAAGAGCAGTGCTGAGAGACCCAAGTTTCCAGGCTGAGGAGCTTGGAAGATACCTAAGAGAGAATACTGAGAGCGGTCAGAAGGGACAGAGATCTGAGGGAGATAGATACTGAGTCAGGTTACCTGGGCAATGCCTATTCTAAGGAGAGAAACTAGCGACAGTCTAGTTTATGTGTTTCTGAAGCTAAGCAGAGAGACTTTGATTTTATATGCAATTTAAAAACTACTCAGCAGTTAAAACTAACTGCTGAGTTAAACTAACTCAGTTTAACTAACTGCTGAGTTAAACTGAGTTAGTTTAACTCAGCAGTTAAAAGCCACCAGTTAGTGGAGGCTGCCCAAGGAGAAATGAGAGGATGAAAATAGAATCAAGGAGCCATGATGCTCATTGTCCAGTGGGGGGGAAAAGAAACAGAGGCCAAGAAGTAGGGAGCAGCGAGCGGGCAGGCAGGAGTCGACATTCATGTGAGAAACCCTCAGAATGCAAAGTCTTACCTCTGATTTTTCCTGTAGACGCAGGCAGCTATCCAGAAAAAGAAGTGATCGATCAACAGACTTTCTGGCTCTTTTTTACGGAGGGGGCCTCCATGCAAGGCGCTTCTCCATCGGAGAGGCACTGGAACCAGTCCGGCTGAAGGGCCTCCTGAATTGCCATGAACTTGGAAGCGGTCATTTCCACTCGTCCTCCAACACCCCACACTGACACAGACTGCACGGAGCGGACAGCAAATAAAATGTTAAAGCGATACTTAACTTAGCACCTGCTTATTGCTGGAGAGATGCTACCAATTCCATTATCCTAGACATGGTAGAGAAAGTTTTCTTGGGAATTTCTCTAGGGAACTTAGAGATAGCAAAGATCCTTCTGTGGTCACCTAAGCCAACTTCTAAGGTGGCTTCTAGAATCCTTTATTGGGGGCCAAAGCGACAGCACAGCAGGGAGGGTGTTTGCTAGGTTTGATCCCCGGCATCCCATATGGTCCCCCAAGCACCGCCAGAAGTAATTCCTGAATGCAGAGCCAGGAGTAACCTCTGAGCATCGCTGGGTGTGACCCCAAAATAAAACAAAAGTAAAAATAAAAGAATAAAAGTCTTTGCTATTCTTCTCTAGTTCAGGCTTCCATTCCCCACTCTCCCTGGTCCCCAGCCTTGTTCCGCCAACACGCCAGACTTGGATTCTGGGATCACATCATCCCTTTCACCTGAAAGGCCTTTACCCCATGTCTTTGCTGATCCTTCAAGACTCAGTGGCCACAGATTATCAACTCGACTATGTTCCCCAAACGAGCCTGGCCATAATCAATGGTGCAGTCTTCTGAGCTTCTAGGACTACTTGCCCTTTTTTGTTTCTCGACAGTTTGATTTTACCATTCCTATTTGTCTGGCTGGATTCACGTTTAGGCCCCCCCACAGCAAAGTCTAGGGTGTCACACACAGACAGGATGGATGTGTATCTTCTTCTGTCCCACAGACCACTTAAGTGAATTTACTCTCTTACGAATGAGGTAGATAACTGAGGTCAAGTATTTTGACTTCTGGGAGAGGAAAGCCAGCAGTGTTCTACTGAGGTTCTAATATATATAGTTCTTGCATGTGATAACACTCATCAGCAGCTTCCCCCCCTCTCCTGAGGTTGTTAAAAATCACAAATAAAAATGGTATAAAAGCCTTGTTTTCCACTATCATAGCCATTTCTTCTTGGGACTGTACAGGACCTCCTTCACCCGATTCTGCAGCCAAGAAAAGGCTGTGATGGGAACACCATTCTCCGGGAGTGCTACTCTACCTCCTAAGAACCAACCCATCTGATTAAACAAAGAGAAGCAATTAAGGCTTCAGGCACAGGCCAGCAATCCAGGCAGCGATGTCCAGCACTGACCGAGGGGGATAACAGGTTGCCTTCAGGGCAGAGCTTCAACTCTAGTGGCCCTTCTGAGAACACACCTTGTTTGTTACATAGCCAGCTGGGCAGGGGCTAACTGGATCGTGCAGGGAGCAGTATAACAGCGCATCTGGCATGCCTGTGTGAAGAGAAAAGAGAACCCTTGAAAACGTTTCCATCAGCGATTACACTGCAGTCAGAGAGCAGCTGCGTGCCATTTGTAGTGCTGGGTGAAACAACTCAGCACAGTAAACTGTTCACACATGACCTTGTGAGTTATGAGAGGCCTGACGAAAAAAAGATTACTTTGAAACCCATTCATTTAAAAGAATTACATGCAAAGGCTCATGTCTAATGATGTAATGAGCTATTATAAAGTTATAAGCCTGAGATACAATGAATGTGTTTAATGACATGTTGACCCTACTTAATTTGCTTTAAAAAATTTAGTATCAAGTACACTCATTTTAGAGGAACTAGCTGCTAGAAAAATGAAATCATAGGGTCAAAGTTGATCTCATTACTAATAAAGTCATATTATAATAGGTGCCAAGTGCAGAGTTACAGGGACATTGCAGGATGTGGCAAATTTATCTCATTTTCAGTAACCTTCACAGATGCAAGAGGAGTTTCTTAGAGTTGTCAATCAAAGAGAGTCTTTTAAAACCCTGTCCGGGGGGTAGGGGGCACTGAGCAATAGCAGAGTGGATAGGGTGATAGCACAGTGGGTAAGGTGTTTGCCTAGCACGTGGCCGACCCAGGTTCAATCCTCGGCATCCCATATTGTCTCCTAGACACTGCCAGGAGTAATTCCTAAGTGGAGATCCAGGAATAACCCCAGAGCATCACGGGTATGACCCAAAAAAGCAAAAAAAATTAAATAAATAAAAACCCATTAGGGGCAGGAGGCGATGGCTCCACAGGCCAAAGACATGCTTTATTTTGAGGGAGATCCAGGTTCTCTCCAACACTGATGGTTCCCTGAGCACTGCCAGGGGACCCCTGAGCACACACTGGGAGTACTGAGAAGAGTCAGATGTAGCCTGAAAGTGAAACCAAAATAAACCCTAAAGCTCTTAACTGCGTGTGTAAGTTTCATATGCTACCCTGCATTTTCTTAAGGAAAAGTAAATCGGTTACATTTCAAAAACTACCAGAAAAAAATTCTTTTTTTTTGGGGAGGGCCTTTTTTAGGTCACACACGCCAATGTCAAGGGTTATTCCTGGCTGTACATTTAGGAATTAGTACTTCTGGAGCTCGGGGGCCATATGGGATGCCAGGGATAGAACCTGGGTCAGCCACGGGCAAGGCAAATGCCCTACCTGCTGTAGTATTGTTCTGGCCCTTACCAGACATTTTTTAAAGGAAACCTCTGCAGTTATCATTATTCTATTATCACACCTTTTATAATTATCTCTAGAAAGCTTATATTAGCTATTTTCACTTATATTGGCTATTATATGGTTGCATATATCAAAGCGATTATTAAAATTCATATAAAAGAAAATTATATTTTAACACGACTTGACTGAAAAACAGGGCTTTGTGACAATCAACAAAACAATACGGAATTTCCTTCAGGGAGCAGAAGATTTAAAAAAAAAACCTAATGGAAACAGAATTTTCATTTAGTTTAGTGCCTCGTGGATAGTAGAGAAAAGCTACAAGAAATTGGTCTATGCCAGAACTTTTTCCTAGATGACACTGTTAAATATTACCTATATAGAAACGTCACATACGCACCTGTATAGGAAACCAATTCCTAGAACAAAAGAATACTATCATATTAGTCACAGCTTTCTATCAACTCCTATCCTCTCCCTTACATTTCAGTCTCAAATTTGGGAAGGCTGTTTGGATCTTGGGTAAAGTCCTCAGTAGCACTGCACCTAGCTTTTGCTCTGTGTTGTACCATCTACCCACACCTGTAAGTCATGTGACTATCCCACCTGCTGACAGAGCCAGCGCCTTCTCTGCATGGACTCACAGGAGTGTGCCCTTAACTGCCTTCTCAAGGACCCTTCCTTTGGGGAGGGAGGGATGGTCTCACAGGTGAGGAGCTTACTCTGCAGCTGTCCCAAGGTTGAGCTCTCGCACCCATATGGTCCCCAAAGCACCACCAGGAAGAAGCTGGAGCACACTCAGATGTGGCCCCCAATTTTTTCCTGACCTCCTTTCACAGGCACTATACTACAGACTATATGCCCTCCCTCGGGGCTCTCATGATACATGTACTTTGTTAATCTATCAATGTTGTCCCTACACTCTACAACAATTACCTACTCATCTTGTTCCCAACTAGGCTCTATAAGAACAGCAATTGTTTTCCATTCATCATCATCATCTTCTTTCTGTTGTTGGTTTTCGGGATATACCAAAAGCACTCCTGGTGGGGGGTTAGGGGAACATATCAGGTCTGGGGATTGAACCGGGTCAGGTATGTACAAGGCAAGCTCCTGACCCACTGTACTACCTCTCCAGCCCCCATTGATCTTCTGATCCCTAATGCATGGTTCTTAGATGTTCTAGGAATGCTTTTTAAATGAGTCAATAATTAAAAAAAAAAAATCAAATAATCAATAGCATCTCCCAAGCTCCAAATCTAATATATCAATATGACACACAAAAGTAAGTAGTTTAAGTTTTACCTATAAATTTACCAACTCCTTCCTTATACTCCGCCAAGACATCATGGTATTCTGCCCTACAAACAGAAAAATATGTAACATAATAAGGAACAATTTTACAGATACTACACAGAAGTCCTCTTACCTTTACCAGCTACATGGCAGTAAATAAATAAATATATATATATATTTTTTTTTTTTTTTCTTTTTGTGTCACACCAGATGATACTGAAGGGTTACTTCTGGCTTTTTCACTCAGGAATTACTCCTGGCAGTGCTCGGGGGACCATATGGTGCGTTGGGGATGGAACCGGGTAGGCCGCATGCAAGGCTAATGCCCTACCGATGGCTATGCTGTGCTATCGCTCCAACCACTGTAAATATATTCTTGAACCCAAGATATATCACTACTTAAAAATTCCAACCTACTAAGCTGGGTTCATTAGCTTAAGTTCATTTTCAATTTGTAGATGGTAGCATGAGAAGAAAAACTGACAAAGATCAACAAAGAGGGGCAGAGCAATAGCACAGCAGGTAGGGTGTTTGCCTTGCACGGTCAACCGGGGTTTGATCCCTGGCATCCTATATGGTTCCCAAAGCACTGCCAGGAGTAATTCCTGAGTGAAGAGCCAGGAGTAATCCCTGAGCATCGATGGGTGTGACCCAAAAAAGCAAAAAATAAATAAATAAAACCCAAAGATCAGTATCACTGTCACTGACTGTCTTCCCATTGTTATTGATTTGCTCGAGTGGGCACCAGTAACATCTCCATACGTCCTGTCACAAGCAAGTGTAACCCAAGGTATCTGCTTGCTCCAGGGACAGAGAGAGCCTCAAACCATTCTTCAGGTCATGGAATTGAGGTCCGTAACTGTTACTAGTTTTTGGCATAACAAAAAAAAACACGGGTAGCTTGCCAGGCTCTGCTGTGTAGGTGGTATATTCTCAGTAGAAGGCTCCATCTCGAGCATTTACTGATGAAACTTAAAGGGAAAGATCAAAAGATCAGTATATCTAGGTTTTCTTTTTTCCTTGTTCCTTTATTTTATTTATTTATTTATTTATTTATTTATTTATTTATTTATTTTGCTTTTTTGGGTCACACCCAGCCATGCTCAGGGGTTACTCCTGGCTCTGCACTCAGGAATTACTCCTGGCGGTGCTTGGGGACCATATGGGATGCCGGGATCGAACCCAGGCCAGCACAGGCCGGCCGCATGCAAGGCAAACGCCCTACCCGCAGGACTATCGCTCCAGCCCCTTTCCTTGTTCCTTTAAAATCAGTTACTATCACAATACTAGAGTTTCTTGATCACTCGAAAAAATAACCTTCTTGAAGGTTATTTAAGAATAGTCAATATATACACCACACAAAATAATTCAACTCCACTGGTTCTGTTTTCATGAAATAGTACAGCAACATGCAAAGACAAAAGAGATACTGAGGTTGATGAAGGAATTAGACAATGGACTTGGAGTTCACCTATGACAGAGTCCAGCTTCTTTAGTAGGAGTGAGGGGTTTTCCACAAAGTCTGGCAATAATAAAAGGTTCCTGAATGCAAAACAACCAAAAGCAAATTCAAAACCAAACACATAATGAATCCAAGGTGTTTCTGCCAGCACTCACCCACACTGCATTTCTCAGGTGAAAGGGGTCGTAAGGGAATCAAACTTAAGCAGCCCCCTCACAGGACAACCCCTGCCCTGTCACCCCTGGACGCAGCAGCAGTTAGGGTACTGCAGAACCATACTATCCAGTGGCTCCACCACACAGGCCTGTCTGTGGTTTCCAGAGTAGGGCCCGATGATGTACAGTATCGTAAATATCTTGTCCAATTACTTAATTCAAACCTAACACATTTTGTATATCACTTCACTTGTATCACTTGTCTTCCTGCTGTTCATTGATCTGCTCGAGTGGGTGCCAGTAACGTCTCTATTCATTGGGAATGAGATCCATTATTGTTACTGTTTTTGGCATATTGAATACACCACGGGTAGGTTGCCAGGTTCTGCCGTGGCTCTGGGTTCATCCCAAAGGGGCCCAGTCTTTTTCTATGTCAGACCATCAACCATCCAGGGCCCACGGGACAGAGCCCTGGGTGTAGACAAGCCTGTCTCCTGTCTGCCACCTGCCAATGCAGCCGGTCACCACACCCACACCTGCAATACCTCGAAAGTGTTATTTAGTGATCAAATAACAAGGTAAATTAGAAAACACAGAAAAAGGGCCAAAGAGATAGTCTAGCGGGTAGGGAATTGCTCTGCTTGCAGCTGACTGAGGTTTGATTGCTAGAAACCTATTTAGTCCATCATACTCCGCTAGAAGCAATCCCTGAGCATGGAGTCAGGGGTAAGCCCTGAGCACTGCCAGGTGCACCACATCCCCATCCCTCACAAAAAAAGTATACAGAGCAGATACATGAAGGGATCAAAAGTGAAATTAAATAAAACGTAGGAGCCTGAGCAATAGCACAGCGGGTAGGGTGTTTGCCGTGCACACGCCCAACCCAGGTTCAGTCCCTGGCATCCCATATATACATATTGTATACATGAGCAAAAATAATAGTTTTTAAAAACTTGACCTTGTTAGAGAAAGTATCACGTCAAGCTGCTGGAGATGATACTTGAGCGACTGAGACCAGTACTTACAGGGGAGGATAGCGTGAGCTGAGTCATGGGTGGGAGCCCATGGATGCTCTGCAGGGGTGTGATGGGTCAGGTGCGGGGCAGAGCCAGTCTTGGTGTACAGAAGGCAGCCGGGAATGTCCATGACGAGGTCCCCTGCTTTCCCGAGGTTTTTAATTTTTCCTAGACGACAGCCATTAACCACCTTGGTAAGATTCAGCTTCATCTTAAAAGATTCCTCTAGGTCCTAATTTGAAAAAAAAAATTTTTTTAAAGAAAGCTTTAAAACAATTGCTGAGAGATTATTTTCTAATTTGTTCTTGGTGTAAGAGAAACAATATAGTACATATATGTCATTCATAAGGTATTGAGTGTAATTTTTTTATAATTGGGAAAAGAAAATGTTCAAAAATATATATTTCCTGATTTCCACAGATACATAAGGAGAGAATTTTAAATTATTATCAAGCACTTTGCTTAATACTGTTCACTGTAAATTCTAAATTCTACTCTTTGTGGGGAGGGGAACTGGGTCCACACTAAGCAGTACTCTGGGCTTACTCTTGATCCTATGCTCAGAGATCAACCCCATTATTAGGATTGGGGGGGACCATAAGTGATAATAAGGATCAAAGCTGGGATCAGTCACACATGAAGGCAAGTTCCCAACCCCTTGCTATGCTTCCAGCGCCTGAATTCCACTTCTTAAATGCCCTACGAACCTCAGTAGCCACACATAGCATATCATTTACAAAATGACAATGGATATCTCAGCATTTTATAATATTTAACTACTATATCTACTCCACCGTTCTCCCTGCATTAACATACGCCTCAGAGACCTGGGCCCTACGAAAGCAGGATGAGAATGCTATTCGGGTCTCCCAAAACCAATCGAAAGAGTTATGCTTGGAATATCACGCCTCACTCAAGTGAGAAGGAATTCGAATTCCGACCTCCATCGACGATCCAGAGTGAGGGAACTGTCTCGTTTGCCAAGGCATCAAAAAATCAGATGGGCTGGATATGTAATGCGATTTGGAGATGACCGCTGGACTAGAGCCATTACCGACTGGATCCCACGGGACGCCAAAAGATCATGTAGTATGGGACTACATGAAACTAAAAAAGCTTCTGCACCTCAAAAGAAACAGTGACTAAGATACAAAAGCAGTCCACAGAATGGGAAAGAATATTCACCCAATACCCATCTGATAAGGGGTAATATCCAGGATATATCAGGCACTGGTAGAACTTTACAAGAAGAAAACAAACAACCCCATCAAAAAAGGGGAGAAGAAATGAACAGAAACTTCAGCAAGGAAGAAATTCGAATGGCCAAAAGGCATATGAAAAAATGCTCATCATCACTAATCATCAGAGAGATGCAAATCAAAACAACAATGAGATACCACTTTACACCACAGAGATGGCACATATTCAAAAGAGCAAGAACAACAAGTGCTGATGTGGATGTGGGGAAAAGGGGACACTCATCCATTGTTGGTGGGAATGCCAGCTGGTACAGCCTTTCTGGAAAACAATATGGACATCCCTCCAAAGACTAGAAATTAAACTCCCATTTGACCCAGTCATACCACTCCTGGGAATCTACTCTGGGAAACCAAAAATACGCAGCGGAAACACCATCCCTACTTTTATGTTCATAGCAGCATTATTCACAATAGCCAGAATCTGGAAGCAACCAGAGTGCCCTAGAATCGATGACTGGATAAAGAAGCTTTGGTACATCTACACAATGGAATACTATGCAGCTGTCAAGAAAAATGAAGTTATAAAATTTGCCTATAAATGGATGGACATGGAGAAGATTATGTTGAGCGAAATTAGCCAGAAGGAGAGACAGATACAGAATGACTGCATTTATTTGCATAACATAAATATATATGTACATATTATGATACCAATATCCAAGGTCAAGTGAAACATATATCAGGAGGTCTTGTCAAAGGTGGAAATTATCACAAACGTGTGGGAGTCAGAGGCTAGGTAAGACAGAAAATGGAACAGTATGCTAATAATTGTCGAGGGTACTAATGCCAACCTAGAACTGAGCATTAAATAGAGGCAAAAAGATACACATGACAACCCTTTAATGTATGTTCTGTAATCCATAGTCTGGAAGGGAAGGAAAAGAGAAAGAGAGAGAAAGGGAAAGAAATAAAGAACCTGCCATGGAGCAGGGCTGGGGGAGGGGAGGGAACCGGGGATGTTGGTGGTGGGAGATGGGTACTGGTGGCGGGATGGGTACTGGAACACTGTATTACCAAAACCAAAATAGTATATCTTTGTAGTTGTAAAAACAAAAAAATTTAAAAAAAAAAAAAGATCATGTAGACGCCCACCTACAAGATGGTCAAACTTCTTCGTCAAGACCCTGAACAAACAGTTTGAAGCTCTTCATATTCTTGGATCAAGCAGATGCCATTGGGCTACACTGGCACATGATAGAGTCAAATGGAAACGCTACTGGTGCCCGCTGCCGAGCAAAATGACGAATAGTGGGATGTCAAGTGATCAAGTGACTATATCTACAAATTCTGTATCTTCTGGAATTATTACCAATTTAACTTAGCCCATTTTTTTTGTAGTAAATTATCACAACTTCAACCTTATATCCTGTCCTCTTAAGCTTAATAGTATAGCATTCTCTAAAGTCCATCACTTTCAGGGGCCGTACTGAGAGTGCAGCTAGTAGGATGTCTTGCATTTGGCTGACCTGGGTCGATCTCTGGCATTCCATATGCTCCCCCAAACACTATCAGGAGTAATTCCTGAGTGCAAGCCCAGAGCACTGCTGAGTGTGGTGCAGGAAGACAATAAATAATTAAAAAGTTCACTACTGTTAAAGTTGCTGTGAAATAAGCCTCATCTATATTAGTTAAAATTATTTAGAAACAATAATGTTGTACTTGGAGGGTCATATATTCATATACGGAAATGAAAGTCAATACAGTTCTTTAGTAACGTTAGAAATAAGAATAATTTTCTGTATGACTCAATGAAGTTTTCATGTTAAACTGAGTAATCTGGGCTGGAGTAACAGGACAGCAGGTAGGGCACTTGCCTTGCACACGACTGACCCAAGTTCAATTCCCAGCATCCCACATTGCCCCCCCAAGCCCACCAGGAATGATTCTTGAACCCAGAGCCAAGAGAAACCCCTGAGCATCACTTGGTATGTCCCTCCCCCCACTAAAAAGGACAAATATAAAAACTAAATAAACTGGATAACCCCTACACCACATAGCACCTGCACTGAACTCACAATCCAGATGCCTGAGAATTACCAGGAAGTCACTTGAGTCTCCTCAGACCAACTTAGGAGCATCACTCAGCCAAAAAAAAAGAAGTTTAATGGGGGGTGGGCTGTGAAGGGGTGAAGGGGACATACTGGTGGTACTCAAGGCGTACTCCTTGAGCTCTGTGCTCAGGAATCACTCTTGGTAGTACTCAGGGGGACCATACGGGGTTCTGGGGATGAAACCAAAGTACTCCACATGTAAGGCAACCTGCCTACCCAAGTTACTATCTCTCTGCCTACCTCTCCCTGCCCAGTTTAAATGTAGCTGCTTTCTGATTTTAAGATCATATTGGCTTTGACTCGCTATTCATTAATGTGATTAATAGGTGCACCCTGTATTTTTAAATTAAACACATAAAATGGTATAAAGAGTCTTCACAGGGCTACTATGCTCAAAAAATGAAGTTTAGGATTCTATAATGCCTCCAATTTTTATTATTATCTTTTCTCAGCAAATCCACTCTTTCATTGTATCAATTTATTAATAAATTAAGAGGTCAGCCAGCCATCAAAACGTCTTAGGAGCATAGTCTGCTTCTCCATGCTGAGTTCATTCAACTCCAAGTAAAAAGACACCACAATACTTGCTTAGATAAATAAATAACAGTAGTTTACATATTAACTATGGTGTTAAGATAACATTTTACACTCATATTTTCCATTTTGCTATGGTTTTCCTAGTGGTCATATTTTCTCTTATCTCCCCTCTCTGCCTCCATCCATTTTCTCAGGGCTACAACCTGTATCATACAACATTTAAATACCTGTTTATGGTTGGAATGTTGCTCATTAAAACAATACAGAGGGGCCGGAGTGATAGCAAAAGGAGGATGTTTGTCTTGCACGGCCGACCTGGGTTCGATCCCCAGCATCCCATAGAGTCTCCCTGAGCACTGCCAGAAGTAATTCCTCAGCAAAGAGCCAGGAGTAAGCCCTGAGCATCACCGGGTTTGACCCCCCCCCAAAAGCAAATAATAATAATAATAATAATAATGATAGATAATAATTTTAAACAATACAGAAATTGGGGATGGCTCAGAAGGTCGTAGCGCACGGGCAGCACCGGATTCCAATCAGCAGCTCTGGTCCTATGAGCACCATGTCAGGAAGGGTCTGGACAGTGTCCGAGTGTGACCAGAACAGCACCCCCGAAAAATTACATAAGAACAGAGACATTCTGTAAGGACACAGTTCCCTGTGATTTGCGTGTCCTCTAAGACAAAATGAGTATCTTTCCTTGAAGAGACATACAGCCAACCATGACTCTCCTTCAAGGAAAAATATTACCTTTAAAAATAACTACTTGGGGCCAGAGCGATAGCCCAGCGGGTAGGGCGTTTGCCTTGCACGCGCCGGCTCATGCCGGCCCGGGTTCGATCCCCGCATCCCATATGGTCCCCGAGCACCGCCAGGAGTAATTCCTGAGTGCAGAGCCAGGAGTAACCCCTGAGCATTGCCAGGTGTGACCCAAAAAAAGCAAAAAAAAAAAAAAAAAAAAAAAGAAAAGAAAAAATAACTACTAAAAAAAAAATAAAATAAAAATAAAAAAATAACTACTACGGGCCGGAGTGATAGCCCAGCAGTAGGACGTTTGCCTTGCACGCGGCCAGCCTGTGCTGGCCAGAGTTCGATCCCGGCATCCCATATGGTCCCCCGAGCACCGCCAGGAGTAATTCCTGAGTGCAGAGCCAGGAGTAACCCCTGAGCATCGCCGGGTGTGACCCAACAAAAAAATAATAATAATAATAATAATAAATAAAAATAACTACTTCTGGGTAATCCATGTGAACGAATAAATTTATTCAACCATCGCCTTTCTGCCCGGTCCTAGTAACTATTTCTTATCCTTTAGGCAATTAGGAAAATACTAGATCTTATAAAGGAGAAAACATTTGCCTGATCTGCCTGTACTCTCAATTGTACAAGCACGTGCCTGTGACTCCTAAACCACAACCTTCACTTTGACCTACTTTTTTCTCCATTTTATATCAAACCCGCATGGTTTGTATCCCACCCGCACGGCAGAGCCTGGCAAGCTACCCGTGTCGTATCTGACATGCCAGATACCATTAACATTTATAAACCTCATTCCCATGACCTGATGGAATGGTTTGAGGCTCTTTATGTTCCTGGAGCGGGATGATGCCCTTGGGCTATCTCGCATGTGACAGGTTGTATTGAGATGTTACTGGCGCCTGATGATATATGGGAAGACAGTGATATAGTGATCGCCTTTCTGATGGGACACCAGGTTACAACGTTGGTCCTATGATCTCGGCAATAACCCGAGGCACTGGCTTCCCTGATCTCATTTATCCCACTCTGAATCTTCTGTATTTCCTGACAGTGATACCAGAATTAAGGCCTCCCTTTTATTCATGAGCGAACACAGGATTCACAATAATTTAAACAAGCTCCCCAAGGTCAGTCACAAAAAGCAGCAGGGTTCAAATTCCAGCTCCAAAATTCTGCTTCGTCTTTCGAACCCCGATGTATTCCAGAACAGGCTGTCCCTGGGAACTTCTAGATTCGACCTTTAAGACTAGGTTTATTTTCAATGCATGAGCCATCTCCAGGGTTTGCAGAATGTCCTGACTCTGGGCTTTTCGACCATCCCAACTAGTATTGTGGGCAGCCCAGGGAACCTCCCGCAGAGACTAGGACCTTTGACCAGAGGCCTGTTTTCAGGATCTCAAAGATCTCTCAGAGATGTGGTCAAGCTCACAGCATACAGGAGACAGAAACCAAGAGCTACCAAGAAAATGAGAAACAGGAAGGAGAGACAAGGCGGGGATGCAATACTGCAACACAATCAGGAAGTGTCCGAGCGCGACTCTATTTAGCAGCCTCCACACCTTAAGGGCACACTTACCTGCAAATTTCACAACTTTGGAGGCCCAAAGGTCCTCTAAACTCCTTGTTTTTCGCTACCACGTGTCCAGATGCTAGAACTGCCGGCGCCCTAAAGCACCGACCCCGAGAGCGAACCAATCAGGAAGCAGTACGTCATAACCAAGCGCCACTCCCGGGGACCGTGATGTGAAGGCGAGCTACGGCGACCGCGAGGCTCGCGGTGTGCGGCCGTTGCCAGGGGCAACCGAACGACGCGCTCAGCCTGTACGAAGCCTCCTGGGAATGGTGGTTCTATGGCACCTTAACCCGCCTGCCTTGAAGGGAGATAGAACTACAACTCCCAAGGAGCGGTGGACGCCGCCGAGGTGAAAGGACGGTTGTTGGCAATTTGGCCCCGGCCCGGCTGGAACCTGGAAAATGCTGTTGGCACCTCAGGAAGGTTCCTCCTCGGGGAAGAGGACGGAGCTGGCTCGCTGGAGGCGGTTTGCAAGGAAACCAAATGCCAAGGTGATCAGTCCCAGGCGGGATCTCTGGGGGTCGGTGATCAATCACAGGCTGGTCTATGGGGGTCGGGTACCGTCCGAGCCTGGCGCCGCCTGCCTTTCCTCCCTCTGCCCGGAGAGCATCCTTAGCTGAGCCGCCCGATCCTAACCCCCGTCTCAGAGTGTAAGAGCCCAGTAACTTCGGGGGTCGGGGGCCGTCACACGGCTTGGGGGGCAGTCACACGGGGAGAGCCGTTGTCACCGTGTCCTGCATTTGTCAAACTCCAGAAATCTGGTTATTGCCCGTCCGCAATCACAGGTTCTGCCAACGCCTCCCACTTCCCTCGCCAGTTCTAAAGAACTTGCCGCACATACTTTCATTTTCCACTTTAAAAAACAAAAGCGTTTTGCCAGTGTAGCGAAGTTACTGTTCCTCGTTCTGCCTGGTCTCCCTCCCCGCCTAAGGGGAAAACTTCTAGAGCAGATTCAGGCCTGGAAGTGGATATTGAATATGTATCTGTGTATCTGTAACGGCCTGAAGTTTTCAACCCCTCCTCCACGCAAAAAACCTGGAGCCTCTAAGTTGGTTTTTCCATCGATACTTAGAAGAGCCCAGTACATGGAAAACTAATTTCCCAATTCTAAACTTGAAACATGTATGCAAGGTCATAGTCATGTGTGTGCTCACCAGCGGTTCACTGTATCACTGTCTTCCCGTTCATCATTGATTTGCTCGAGCGGGCACCAGTAACATCTCCATATGTCCTGTCTCATGCAAGTAGAGCCCAAGGGCATCTGCTTGCTCCAGGAACATAAAGAGCCTCAACCCATTCCATCAGGACATGGGAATGAGGTCTATAATTGTTACTGGTATTTGGCATATCAAATACGACACAGGTAGCTTGCCAGGCTCTGCTGTGCGGGTAGCATACTCTTGTAGTCATCTCTAAATCCAGCATTTATTGATGAACCGCGGTCGCTTGCCGCCGAGCCGGGCTGTGATAGGCTGGTCTGCTGGGTGGAGTTCTGACAAGGGGGAAGTCCGGATGGGAAGGAGGTCTATAATTGTTACTGGTATTTGTCTATAATTGTTACTGGTATTTGGCATGTCAAACACGACACGGGTAGCTTGCCAGGCTCTGCCGTGCGGGTGGCATACTCTTGTAGTCACCTCTAAATCCAGTATTTATTGATGAGCCGGGCTGTAATAGGATCTTCTGTTGGGTGGAACTGTAAGAACATAAAATAATCAACACCCAAGCAGCCCTCTGAGTCCTACCCTGGTCTCTGTCCTTCTGACACAAGAAAGGGGGGAGAAAGGGGTCAGTCTGCCATCCAAACACCCAGTGCTGCCCTTCACCTGCAGAATCACCGCAGCCCACTCGCGACTCTGCGAACACTGCTGCCGGGGATACAACCTGGGCTGGATACATGAAGTCTAGATCCTTACCCACTATACCATGGCTCCAGACCCAACAAAGTGGTTTTTGTTATTTTAACTTTTGTTTGAAAACATCTGGCTGGGTCTCTAAGATCAAATGAAAGCAGAGGAGCAGCCAAAGCAGTTTAGAGTTTGGACACTGGCTTGTAGCTCAGCTAGATCCAGGTGGCTGGGAGCAGAGAGAACTGGGAGCTGGGGTTACCAGCGGTTACCTTTATTTTTTTTAGCAGAGACATTAGTGTTTTCACTGTAAATAATACTAAAATGAAGCAACTTCTAAGCTTTATAACTCAGAGCGGCTTCACCAGCTGTTTGCACTGTGAAGTTCCACTTCCTTAAAAAACATAGATAGATATGTGACCCCGAGGGGCCTAGACAATTGTGCCTGTAGTTTATTCTAAATTTGCCAACTAACCCAGATATTTTTCCTTTTTTTTATCTTTATTTAAACACAGTGATTTACAAAGTTGTTCACAAAACAGTTGTTTCAAGTATTCAATATTCTAACACCAGTCCCGCCACCAGTGTGCCCTTACCGCCACCAAAGACCCAGGTTTCCCACCCACCCCCCCATCCCCATGCCTGCTCCCTTAGCAGGCACTAATTATATTGCTTATCACAGCATTATATTAGAATGGGTTTTCCATTCCAATTAGAATGGGTTTAGATAAAGTCATGACCAGACACTGAATCATTTATTTTATATTGCTTGTTAGAGCTGATTTGCTAAATAGGGTCAAGTAACATATTCTTAAAGAAAGTTAAGGGGCGGGCGATAGCCCAGCGGGTAGGGGTTTGCCTACGCGGCCAGCCTGAGCCGGCTCGGGTTCAACCCGGCATCCCATATGGTCCCCGAGCACCGCCGGAGTAATTCCTGAGGCAGCCAGGTAACCCCTGAGCTTGCCGGTGTGACCCAAAAAGCAAAAAAAAAAAAAAAAAAGTTAATGAGGATTATTCAGTCTCACAGTGGAGCCATTGGGCCATTAAGCCCTTTGTATAAGAAATTACTGATATGTTGTTATAGAATAGACATGTGACTATATGTACTTGATATTGGGCACCTTATACTTACATCTGTTAAATGTGCTGTTATAAATGTGTTGTGATACTTGGTGTACACCAGATGTATTGGGAGTTTGAGAATTCCAGAGATTGTAACTGAGCTGTTGGTCTCTTTCGGGCTTAATATATGAATTCCCCTAACCCAGATATTGAGGGTTGCCTACAAAAGCATTAGAGAAGCTTGAGTTGAATCTACTTCTATTGTAATGAACCAGACCCATAACGAATCGGGGTCCAAATAGGCTATAGGCATAGATTTGAAAATTGGGAGAATGCCTTGGACTCTTAAAAAATGAGGATTTTTTTTTCTGCTAGAGCTCATTGTTACTGTCTAAATGAGAAACTGGTAGAAACATGCTTTTTTTTTAAGTTCAGCTGTGTTTTAATTGGCTCAGATCTCTCTTTGTTCTGGTGACAAAATTATTCAGCCTTACTGCTGCATTAATTAGGTGTCTGAAGGGAGCTTTGAAGGTGAAATGTTATGTAACTTAATAGGGTACACCTTTCCCTCCTCCATGTGTCATTATGCCATTGCAGCTATTCCCTTATTTTAAAATAAAAAGTACCTAAATTATTAGCAAAGCAAATACCTCTATTTGTCAAATGTTAGAGGGAATTATGCAAGCTTATGATGTAGAGAGTTGGTCTGATTTCTAATTTAGATCAAAATCTCACAGCAAAGATAAGTGATTTCTATCTCAGTCTGTACTTTACAAAACAAATTAGATTGGTTAGTCTTTACCTGCCCTCTACCTTTTTCTTTTTTCAATTTCGGGCCACATCCTGTAGGGCTCAGGGCTTCTACGTGGCTGTGTGCTCAGGGACCACTTATGCAGTGTTTTGAGACAATATGGGGCCCCAGAAATAGAATCTGGGTCACCCACAAGCTCACTACCTGCTGTACTATCTCTCAGACTCTGCTAATTCCTATTAGGTTAGTATATATACATATATATGTATGTAAATGTATGTATATGTATATATGTGGTAAGGGCACATTGATGGTGGGACTGGTGTCAGAATCTTGAATAAATGAAACAACTGTACCATGAACATTGCAAGTCACAATGTCTAAATAAAGTAAAACTTTTAAAGAACAGCCTTGCTCTAGAATGCCTTTTGCTACAGGCTGCTTGAGAGAAGAGGAGCTTAGAGTGGGCCACCTTGCCTCAAGCAGATTCATCTTCATGATATTAACTAATCAGGCGAATCGGTGTTTATGTATTTGTGTTTTGTTTTGTCCTGCTGGGACCACATTTGGAAGTTCTCACAGACTATTCTGGCTCAGCGCATGGGATTCGTGCAGGGCCTGAGATTGAACCTGGGCTTCCTGAAGCAAAACATGCACTGAACCAAAAGAACTATTCGTAGTTGCTTTTTCATAAGGAATAGTTTATCTGCATAGCATAGGTTTTAATCATGGAGGGCTGTAAAACAAAACAAAAAATACCGTGGCCCACCCTACCCCTTGCCAGCTAAACCAGGACTGTGAACAGGCATAGACAAAACACTCAAACAGCCAGAAGGTGTCCCATGGAAGACTTCATGTTTCTTTCTACTACCATCACTCTGTGTGCTTCTGTTGCTGGATTTTCTAATTAAATTCTTTGGGGAAAGAATAGAGAACTCCTTCCCATATCCTTTCGTCATAGAGAAAGATGAAAATGGAGGGCTAAAGAGCTAGTAGAGCAGGTAAGGTGCTTACCTTGCTTGCAGGTTGCAATGGTGGCAGCACATGTGGTCCCCCAAGGCCCAGCAAAAGTGATACTGAACACAGATTTGGGAGTTTGAGCATTGTTTGAGCACTGTTGAGCATTGTTTGGGCATTTTTGGGTGTGGCCCCCAAACCAAAAAACAATATAGTAGTAAAGTTAATGGAGATGTTGTTTGTGTTCATCTTGCATTAATGTTCTGCATGTGTTATCTGCAGCCTGCCTTTGACCCTGACAATGTGGAACATTGGATGAAGGTAAGGATATTTCACAATTAAGAATAGAAGAGAAAGAAGAGTCAGACACAATCAAATGGAAAAAAGAATATTACTAGGCCTCTAACATACATATTTTGGGGCCAGAGCGATAGCCCAGCGGGTAGGGCGTTTGCCTTGCATGCGGCCGGCCTGTGCCGGGACCCTGTATTTCGATCCCGGCATCCCATATGGTCCCCCGAGCACCGCCAGGAGTAATTCCTGAGTGCAGAGCCAGGAGTAACCCCTGAGCATCGCCGGGTGTGACCCCCCAAAAAAAAAGCAAAAAAAAAAAAAAATAACATACATATTTTGCTTTTTATTCCCATGACTGTATATTTTGCTTTCATTTTCACTCTAGCCTTTTACCATTTCTTTGGTGCTTATGAAAGTATGAATGATAAGAAAGCAGATGTAGACATGCCTGTTCAAGTGCCTATAGTATCATCTGAAGAAGATTAAAGGTGCAGGGGAAGAAAAACCTTAGGAGTGGATTTTGTCGCCTTGTTCAGATATTAGGATAATACTAGCTATTGTTGTATTAAAATACACACAGTAAAAGCTATGATGCTAAAACTTATTGTGGAATAGAGCAGTCCAGAAATGGAGTAGTGTTCTAATAAAAATATTTTTTCTATCATGTAAGGTAATCAAGTAGATTCAAAATGATCACTTAAGTCTGATGAAGGCTATATATGAACATTCAGTGGGAGTGGGGATGAGTTTTGTTAGAAAACCTCGGAGAGCTTTCCTAGCTCAGAGATGTATATTTTGGAGTCCAAGTCCCATTTAAATAGGGAAGTACTGGGGCCAGAGCGATAGCCCAGCGGGTAGGGCGTTTGCCTTGCATGCGGCCGGCCCATGCTGGCCTGGGTTCGATCCCCGGCATCCCATATGGTCCCCGAGCACTACCAGGAGTAATTCCTGAGTGCAGAGCCAGGAGGAAACCCCTGAGCATCGCCGGGTGTGACCCAAAAAGCAAAAAAAAAAAAAAAAACAAAAAAACAACTTATTCCTGAAGTTAAAACACTTCAGGGTCATTCCATGGAGAGTTAATTTGGCAACTTGCCAATTAATTTTTGACCCACATGTTTCAAAACCATGCAACTTTTTCCTGGGGAATATTTTGCCTGCCTGTATTTTGACTGCATGCTTATGAGCACTAAAGAGAGATGTTAAGTCAGATACACTGATGCCATCTGGCCAGTGTCAGTATCTATAAGTTCCTACTACCAGGCCATTACATTGATTGCTGGACGTAAAACAGTACACAGGTCTCATACAAGTTCCTGCAGTTTATAAACCATTAGAAGATGAGGTCCTGTTTAAAGGTGATAGGAGAAGTAGGGATCTAATTGAGGCTTGTGGTAAGGAGTACTCTCACAGATTGGCCAAGGAAAACTAACTGGCTTCTGCAACATTCCTGACTTAGAAGACAGCTACAGTGGATCTGCCGTCACGGAGGCTAGCTTTGGGAGAGTCTAAGCTAGGCTTACCAAGAGAAGCTATTAGTTGTCTATTAGTTGCTAGTGGATGTGCTGTGAAAAATTGAAACTTATGGGTGAGGGTGCTAGCTCAAAGGAGGACTTGAGAGCATGCATTGCTCTCAGAAAACCTAGGTTCGATTCCCAGCATTGTGTGGTACCCCATATCACGTGGATATGTGGAAGCAGAGAAGTCCAGTAGAGAAAGAGGCAGGCCCAAGTTCCAGAGGTTGAAGCACACTTGGCCTATCTGAGAAGTAAGCAGGGCAGTCCGTGTGAGTGATGGAAGGTGAGCCGTGACAGGAGGTGAAGGTCCGGAGGCTGGAGCTCACTCAAAACAGCTTCTTTTCCTTTTGGGGGCCACACCCAGGGATGCTCAGGGGTTACTCCTAGTTCTACTCTCAGGAATTACTCCTGGTGGTGCTCTTGGGACCATATGAGATGTCAGGGATTGAATTTGGGTCAGGCACATGCAAGGCAAGCACCCTACCCATTGTGCTATCGAGCTCCTCAAAACTGCATTCTTAAACCTTTTAATACTTGCTGAACAGCACCTGTCCTGCATATACTAATTGCCAGATCAGTGGTTACAAACCAAGGTACTAAACCAGTGGTTTGTATCCTACACTTACAGACAGGCTGTGCAGGGCCTACTCCTGGCTCTGTGCCCAAGGGTCACTCCTGGAAGTGCTCAGCGTACCATCCATGGTCCCAGGGATTGAATCAGGGTCAGTTATGTACAAACTCAAGGGCAAACACCTTAAGCCCTCTTCTTTCTCTCCAACCCAGGAATTTCGTCTTTATTTTCCATGAGATAGGGGCCATTGAGGGTTTGACAAGAGCTATTACATGACATGACTTTCATTTTCACAGGGTCTTTTGGCTGCTGTGATGAGAGGCTATTATATAAAGCCTGTAAGAAAATTGTGGTATGTTGGAAAAGCAGTACGAGGTGACAAGAAGGGGTCAGAGTCTAGATGCATTCTGAATATAGACCCAACAGATTTGCTGATAGACTGTAAGAGAGAGAAAACAGATTCCAGAAGGAAGGATTTTACCCTGAGGAACTAAAAGAATGGACTTTTCACAACTTTGAGAGTCGAAAACAGCACTCAGGAAAGCAGTGAATTCTTTTATGCCATGTAAATTAAGCAGAATATTACAGTCCTCACAAAACCCTTCCCCAGTCCTCTGAGCTTGGCCATGTTTTTTACTACTATTTCAGCATTAAGCTAAGCTATTCCAGAAGACCACAGAATAATGGCTATTCCAATGGTTAAAAGTTTACCTTTTACTTTATTTGAGCACCATGGTTTGCAAAGCTTTTCATGATACAGTTGTTATGGTCATTGTTCCAACACCAATCCCGCCACTGCTTGTTACAACTAAATGGCTAATAGAATTATTGAAAACACTTAAGTAAAAGAAAATTTATGAAAATGGTTATATCTCCCCATGGGGTGGTTAGGTCCTTGTCTGAAGCTTTACTAAGCTGTTGCTGGTTCAGCAGCTTGTGTTATTGTTTTTGTTTATTGAGCCTAGTGGGCTTCTCTGTCGCTTGGTGTTTTCCTACTGGGATGTCAGTATTGTGGGATTTGGAGGTGACTTGCAGGACCCAGACATGCTCCAGGAGCTCCAGATCTGTACAACTAGGCCATGAGTTTGTTTACATGGTGGAGGCTGGGGATGTGGGTGTGGCTACCGGGGTTTCTAGAATTGCAGGGGAGGGGGAGCTGCCTCCCCCCCTTCCCCAACCCCCAGAAGACCCAGAGTTTTCAAGCTGAAGATTTCCATTGTACCTGGAAATTGTGTGAGTTTGGCATCTCTGCAGAGATGAGTTGAAGCTGTGGTGTTGGGCCACTGGCGTAGGCTTCGGCAGAGTGGGGACTCATCTGCCCCTCCGCTCCCAAGGGTGAGGGCACCCGAGAGCGTTCAGCTGTAAGACCTGAGGACCCCTGAATTTTTTGAAGCTTGGCTGGCATCTCTTCTGAGATATGTCCTGAATCTATAAAGCTGCGCCCATGAGTTTACGTTCTATGGGCTGCTGACTATTCCAATTTTACAGAACCTGGAATTTGCCTTGTAATGGGATTGGTAGCCCCATTCAGGGATGAGGATTTAGGAACATATAGCTGTTCTGCTGTTGGTCATACTCAGATGGCCTGGTGGTGGAGGAACTACGAAAATATTATATTTTATTACTTTAAATAAATTATCCAGATCTTAAGATCCGATTGCTAATGTTCTGAACCAAAGTTACCTAAAGCTTGAAGAACCTTTTTGTTCAAATTATAAACATTCTGAAAGCTTGTTGATAATCTATAAAATAGTATAAATAATATTATGTCAAATATAAAATGAAAAGATTATTGGGTATTAATGTTTAAGCCTCAAGAGTTCCTTCTAGTATGGAAAAAATGAAAGGATTTTAACAGTTGGCAGAAAATTAAATGTTAAAGCAGAGGTATTCTATAATCTTGAATACAGTTTTTACAGTAATGGATTTTTATTTCTGTTATATTGAAGAGAGTGGAGAAAGCCTCAGAATTTGCTGTTTCCAAAGTTTTTTCTTCCGGAAATTCCGATTTATCCAAAAGACTTTTGGATCAAATTATAGATTTGGAAGCAGCTGAACAGGTCGAGGATGATGCCAAGTCTATGCAGAAGGTGAGAAAAATTTCTTTGCTGGGATGTTAACAAGTCTTTGGAGTACAACTTATAAAATCGTAATTCTCAATACACTTCAAAGTACAGAATGAAAACTTTACAGGCCCTTATTTTTTCCCTTAGCAAAGCAGAAGTTTGTTTGTTTGTTGGGTCACACCCTGCAGTTATAGGGCTTACTCCTGGTTCTGTGCTCAGGGATTGCTCCTCGTAGGGCTGAAGGGACCTTGTGTGGTGCTGGGGGTGGATCCTGGTTTGGTCACGTTCAAGGCCAGTGCCCTCCTGCTATACTGTCAGAAGCAGATAGTTGTTTTTTTTTCTTTTTGGGTCACACCCGGCAATGCTCAGGGGTTACTCCTGGCTCTGCACTCAGGAAGTACTCCTGCAGGTGCTGGGGACCATATGGGATGCCAGGGATTGAACCCAGGTTGGCAGCATGCAAAGCAAACCCCCTACTCGCTGGGCTATTGCTCTGGCCCCAGCAGATAGTTCTTTACTAAAAGAAACTTACTTAGAGAAATGTGATGGAGGAAAAAGGAATACATGGTCAGAAGAAAACATGGGCTTCTCCAGAGTGGCTAAAGCCTTTCTTATTCTTAAATTTTTATTTCTCCCTCCTGCCATGAGACTCATTTCCTCTGAGTTGTCCTGTTATAAGTAAGGCTGTATTTAGTGCCCATGTTTCTTCCTGAGCAGAGCCCAATCCATATGCACTTTGACCCAAGACATGACTAACAGGAACATGTGGTAAGGAATTGTTCCTGTTGCACAGAGAGCAGATTTTTCATATTTCAAACTTTATTTAAATTAAGGTTTAATTGACAGAATCTGACATTTTAATGATAGTATCCAATAAATTATTTTGTAAAATTGGTCCAAAATTTCCTAATGTTTATTTGCAATTTCCATGATTATCTGGACAAACAGAAGGACTATTAATGCAGGAACTAACTGTAGTCAGCAGCACATGCTGAGATGTCGAATAACAATCTTCTAGATCACCCTCAAGGGTGCAAGCAAAGTAAGACATCTAACCATTATGTCTTTATTTAACCCCATTAAACCATGGGGCCTCTACGGCTATCTGAGCATCCTTAAGTAATTAAGATTTGGGGTAAAAATGCATGTATCCTACGTTGTGACAGTGCACTGTTTCCTGAAAATTGACAGCCATACCATAGGAAGCTAAACAAGAGTGCAAAAAATATTTGCAGGCTCAGAGAGCCATGACTAAGCCATTGCAAGCCTCAGGTTCGATCCTAGAGTCTCCCACAGGTGAGATCCTGGCAGCTCTGCTGTCTTCGGGCCTCTGCACCACTAATGATTCTGGCCACATCACAGTCAGGTGTGTATAAAGATCACAAATGAAGGGGCCTCGAGCAAGCACCATAGCATAGCCCTAGGGCAGCAGAACCAAGCATAGGCATTCCTGTGTAGTTGGTTGCTCTGAAACATCACCAGAGAGCAGGGAAGGGAATGGAAGAACTGCTTTTGTTTGAGTTTGTTTGGGGGAGCCACACCTGACTCAGCCTGGGGCTTACTTAAGTCCTTGCAGTGTGCAGAGGGCCATTGGGGCGACAGGGATCAAAGCGGGGTCAGCCATATACAAAGCAAGCACCTTATTTGCTGTACTCTCTCTAGCACCAAGAATTATTTTTTTAAATACTCCTCTTGCATCATGGTGCAGTCTGAATACCTCTTCCTCCATCGCTTCACTGACATTATCATTAATGTCGCCAGTGGCTCAGTAAAGTGGGGAGCAGGGAGGTAGACTTGAGGAAAGAGTTTCCACCTCTATCTGCTCGGCCCC